>JABUQX010041899.1:0-14527 GCA_015478945.1 Trachelipus rathkii
CCCCGAAGTAATTCGCGAGGAGGTGGGAAAGTGAAGCTGAAGGTTCCATTTCACTTCTTTAAGTTGGATGTTTTAAAGAGAATTGTGGCATCCAAAATCGCATACAGAAAATTAAGAGTGAGTGAGGAAAAAAAAAGTCTCCCATTCTTTCTGTGCGGACTGTGATGTATAGAGAGTGACACATAAAAAGTAAGATAGGCTACATACGGAATTATATCAAGAAATAAACAAATAATAATCAGTTTGCCTACTTTGACCAGTAAAGACAATGATATCCTTCAATTGGTGGAAAAACACTGGAAAGTTTTATGAATTTTGAAAAACACAGCAATAAATACTTTTCAGCTCCATGTTCATCATCGGAGAAGTGAAAGAATATTTGAACAGGAGGAATATAATTTATGAACCACAAGAAATAGGTTATCCCCTGAAAATGGAAGAACTTGTGCAATGTTCTGTCCATTTAACTTAGAGCTTATTCAATATGGAAACTTAGTTTAATATCTTAACAGTACGAAACTTTTCAATTTTCCTTTAATTATTTTTTAATATGTGGATGGTTTGCTATAGGTAAGAAATAGTTATTTTACTTTTGTTTATTACTTTGTATATAACACTGGTAAACATGAAATTTCTTGGACGGGGGTTTGCAATTGATTATTAATGGTGCTGATTCCAAAAAATGTAATTCCGGATTTTTGCATACACATGCATGTCGCCTTCCAAATGACAGATGTAAATTTTTATATTCTTACCTTTTCAAGAAGGGGTCTTCAAGGATTGATATATATATATTTTATCTATATTATAAATAAATAATATATAAATATATAATTATATATATTATAATATATATATATATATATTATATATAAATATATATAATATATATAAATATATATATATATACGGTATATATTATATAATAATATATAATATATATATAATATCTATATATATATAATATATTAATATATAATAATTATGATATATAAATATATAATATATATGATAATATATACCGTATATAATATATATATATATATCTTATATAATATATCATATATATATATATATATATATATATAGTATTAATATATATATATAATATATATATATATATTTATGTATTATATATAAGATATACCGTATATATATATAATTATATATATATATATATTACTATAATATAGTATATATATATATATATATATTATAATATATAATTAATTATATATATATATATTAGTATATTATAATAGTACGAGTATGGGATATATGAAAGGAGAGAAACAAATCGCAATGATAGATACATTGTCTTGAGTAGATATGGTTAAACATTATAATATAACATTGATTAAAGAGTAAATATGGGTACAACAAGAATGTATTAGAAGAAGGGTTTAGTTATGAAAACATACCTACGAATGGAGTAACTTTCTTCTTTGTAGACAATTCTCTGTTGCATCGCGTCTGGATATCGCTATAGTCCAACAATAGTCGGCAATCATATTTGATATCCCACTTCCCCTGGTAAGGTCCTTCCATGAAATTAGATCTGAGAAGCGTTCACTGCCTGCCTCACCACTAACATGCCTAGGTTATCCGAAATTTGTCTCAGGGGAATGGTAAGTAGTGCACTTTATACTCATTCTATATCCATGAGAAAATGAAAACTGTCTAGCAGTTCCTGAACAATGTTAGTGGTTCTCGCTTTCCTGTTTCCAGAAAATTCTGTGCTACAATCTGAAAAGAAATTCTACGCTCTTGCCTCTCACACACAGTCATTGTTGTAGAAGCACATCACATAGGAGTGTCCGTTATTGTTGTGGGCGATCAAATTCAGCTTTTTTCTTCTTCGCACCAGCCCAAGGAAACGATGTAGCATATATATTCGGAAGCATCATCATGTCCAGCTTTCAAACAAATTGTTTCATACAAACGCAATAGTTACTGGTAGTGGAGGTAAGATGATGTTTCCTCTCTGTACAGGGTTCACGTACGATGTTCCTGTCACCCGGCGTCAAGGTTTCCCTCGGTGGCATTCTCTTTGGTCAGTGATCCTTTGCCACCCGGCTGCCCAATAGCACAGGTCGGGATTTGTTAAAACCTGCTTGTGACGAGCAAAATGTTTTGTACCATTGTGAAGGTCGATGCATATTTACCATCCATGTACCTGATATTGTAGCTCTCCAGAACTGTCTTGATTTTTGCATTCTCCTCTCTCATCCGTACCGAGTACTCTACTGGAACCGAAGCATACCTGTTGCCGTTGTGTACAACACACACTTATAACTGCCTTGGGAAGTGTCAATAACAGTCGCCACTCACCTGCATCATATGCTGGGAGTCCCAACGCGAGTATAGGCTCAACTTTCCTGCAATACCACAAGGTACCATCTGACGAGACCCTGCCGTCCTCTGCTTCTCTCGTTACGAAAAGATTACTCTTGTGCCATGGTCCAGTAGTCATTTTTTCATTCAACCTCTTGAAGCCAACACTCAGGACAACTTCGCAACATACAACGTCTCATACAAGATTGTGCAGTCACCCGGGTGAAAAATGACGGACCATCTGAATGTATTTCAGATGATGATAGAACATCACCCAGGCATGGCATCATACATTAAGACATACTAAAGTTACCTACATGCTTTCCTGAATATCGATCGATGTAAACTTGGCTGCACGTAGAATATATCGGAAGGTAAACGGTCTAGTACAGTCCTACGTAGTGCGCACACAAATTTTGTCATTCCTGAGGGAATATGCAAAAATAGGGATTCATGATTGCACAAAAACGGGATGTGATACACAGCAAATCCGAGAATATATATATATATATATATGATATATAATATATATAATTATATATAATATATAAATATAATATATATATATATATATATATTTATCATATATATATATATAATATATAATTATAAGTATATAAATCAGCCCCTCCGAATTACTATATATCTGCTACATAAGTCCATCCAAGAAAATTTTCACCTTTTTTGTTGACGCAGTGTAATTTTCTTTATATTTTCCCTTTGGATGACCGAACTTTAAATAACTATTTCGGCCGAAGTAGCAAGTGATTATTCGGCGACATATTCACATACGGCTTTTTCACTATTAGGGCACATCCCTATAAATAATTATATATAATATATATAATAAATATATATATAGTATATATAATATATATATATATATATATATAATATATAATAATATAATATATATTATATATATATATATATATATATAATTATATCTATATATATATAAATATATATATATATAAATATATATAATAATATTTTTTAATATATATATATATAATAATATCCCGTTTTATATATATATAATATATAAATAATAATATAATATATATAAAATTAATATATATATAATGATATATAATATATATATCATATATATATATTATATATATGATATATTAATATATAATATATATTAATAATATATATATAATATATTATATAAATATTATATATATATATATTATACTTAGGGGTAGCTCGGGAACTGAAATTGTAGGTTCCGGCGGGAACCGGGAATTAAGCCGAATCACAAAAAAAATATTATTTTTAATTATTTTTAATATTGATGGGGTCTTGCTATACGGTAAGAATAGTTTATTTACTTTTTGTTTTATTACTTTGTATAAACAATGTCAAGCATGAAATTTCTGACGGGGTTTGCATTGACTTTATAATGGTGGCTGATTCCAAAAATGTAATGTTTTTGCAACAATATCAATTCTGCATTTGTGAGATATGTGTGTGTAACACAGCATTGTTAAGAATGTTATGAGTTTTACCTTTTCAAGAGGGGTCTTTCCAATTATTGGGATTATATATATATATAGTATAACGTATATTATATAAATATATATATATAATATAATATATTATATATATATAATATATCGTATATACGTATATATATATATAAATGAATATATATATAATATAATTGGATATATGAAAGGGAGAGAAACAAATCCCAATGATATGATACATGTCTTTGATAGATATATGTTTAAACATATAATACAACTAGGAATAAAGAGTAATATGGGACAACAAAGAATGTAATAGAAGGAATGGGTTTAGTTAATGTAAAAACATAATACCTACGATGGTAGTAACTTTCTCTTTGTAGACGATCTACTGTGCATAGTATCTGGAATATCCCTCATCAAGCTCCACAATAGTGCCATCATATTGATATCCCACTTACCCTGGTAACGTCTTCCATGAACTTTTAGATCTTGAAGGAAGGCACACTGCTGCACCACTAAACAGTCGCCTAGTTATTCCGGAAATTTTCGTTAGGTGGAGATGTAGAGTTAGTGCAACTTTATACTTCATTCTATATCCATGAGAATGAAAACTGTCTAGCAGTTCTGACAATGTTAGTGTTCTCGGCTTTCCTGTCCCAGAAAATCGTGTCATTGAAAAAGATATCTATCGCTCTTGTCCTCTAACACAGTCCATGTGTTGTAGCAAAGGCGAAGCCATCCAGAGGAGTGTTCCGTATTTGTGGGCGATCAAATATTCCCAGCTTTTTTCTTCTCGTCAATCAGACCAGGAAACGATGAGCATATATATCGGAAGCATCATCATGGTCCAGGGCCTTCCAAATGGTTTCATCAAACCAAGTTTATGTGTAGTGGAGGTAAGATGATGTGTTCCGACTCCGTACAGAGGTTACGTACGATGTTCCTGTCACCGCCAAGTTCCCGTCGGTGGCCATACTCTCTTTTGGCCAGTGATCCTTTGCACCCGGCTGTCCAATACAACAGGAACAGGATACTGTTGCTGAAACCTGCTTGTCTGGACATCGATGCAAAATGTTTAACCCTTTTGAGGTCGATTGCATATTTTACCCATCCATGACCGATATTGTAGCCTCTCCAAACTGTTTGATTTTTGCATACTCCTCTCTCATTCCGTACCGAATACCCTACTGGAACCGAAGCATACCGTTCCGTTGTGTAACAACACACACTTTTAACTGCTCTTGGGAGTGTCAATAAACAGTCGCCACACCTGCATCACATGCTGGGAGTCCCTAGCGATAGTAGGCCTGCAACTTCCAACTGCAAACACATAGGTTACCTATCTGATGAGAGAGCCGCCCAGCTTGCTTTCTCTGTTACGATAAAAATCGGTTACTCTTGTGCCATGGTCCAGTAGCCATTTTTCATGCAACCTCGAACCAACAGCTCAGACAACTTCGCAAATACACTCTCATACAAGATGTTCAGTTCACCTGTGTGAACAATGACGGACCATCCGAATGTATTTCAAATGGACTGATAGACATATCCAGGTCATTGGCATCCATACAGTGTAGACAACTAAAGTTACCACTCTTCCTGAATTATCGATCGAGGAGAACTTGCTGCACTGTAGATAATGCGGAAGGTAAGGTCTTATACAAGCCTACGTAGTTGCGCACACAAATTTTGTCAATTCCTAGGGAATATGCAAAAGATAGGGATCCATGATTGCAACAAAAGGGATGTGATAGGCAGCAATCCGAGAAGTAATATATATATAGAATATATATTATATATATATAATAATATATATATATAATATATATATATATATATATATATATATATATATATAATATAATATATATATATATATATAAATATATATATATATATATATATATATAATCACACTCCGAATTACTAATATATCTGCTACAAAGTCCTACTCAAGAAAAATTTTCACTTTTTTGTTGACAGTGGTATGTTCTTTATTTTTCCCTAATGGATGTACCGAACTTTTTGGAAAATATCTTATGAACCAATGATTATGTCGGGCCGATATACCCTATTCGCTTTTTTCACTATTGGGCACATCCCTAACAATATATATATATAATATAACTATATATATATATATAAGTATCTATATAAATATATAGATATAGTTTATATATATAGTATATATAGATATATATAAATATATATATATATATATATATATATATATTATAATATATAATATATATACACATTTATATAATATAATTATATATTAAGTATTATATTATATATATATATGATATATATTATATATATAATATTATAATATATATATATATATATATATTATAATATAAAATATAATATATAATATATATATATTATATATATATAAGTATATATTATATATATATATATATATATTATAATATAAGTATTATACTATTATATATATTAGGGGTGACCGGAAGCTGAAAATTCCGGTTCCGGCCGGGACCGGAATTAGCCGGAATCACAAAAAAAATTAATATTTTTAATTTATTTTAAATATGTGAACATGGTTTGCTAAGGTAAGAAATAGTTTATTTACTTTTTGTTTTATTACTTTTGGTATATAACACTGGTAAACACATGAAATTCTTGGACGGGGTTTCGCAATTGATGATTATGTGCTGGAATGGTCCAAAAATGTAATCGGTTTGCATATCACATCGCATTTGTAGATTTGTGTGTAACACAGATTTGTAAAATTTTATGATTTTTACCCTTTTCAAGAGGGTCTTTCACATATTGGGCATTATATAATATATATATATAATATAATACATAATATATATATATATTATATATATAAATATAATATATATATATATATAATATATTGATAATATTTGAAGGGAGAGAAACAAATCCCAATGATCTGAATACATGTCTTTGAAGATATTGTTTCTAACAATAGTAATATAACTATGATAAAAGAGTAATATGGTACAACAAAGGAATGTAAATAGAAGGAAGGGTTTAGTATGAAAAATACGCTACGATGGAGTACTTCTCTTGTAGACGATCTACTGTGCAAGGCTCTGGAATATCTCTCATCAAGCTCCAACAATAGTCGGTCATCATATTGATATCCCACTTGCCCTGGTAACGTCCTTCATGAACTTTAGAAATCTTGACGGAACGTTCATCCTCTGATCACCACTAACATACTGCCTAGGTATCCGGAAATTTTCTTAGGTGAGAATGTAGTAGTGCAAACTTTATACCATTTCTATATCCATGAGAAGTGACAACTGTCTAGCAGTTCTGTAGCAATGTAGTGGTTCCGGCTTTCCTGCTTCTCCAGAAAATTTGTGCTACATCTGAAAAAGAAGTCCATGCTGCTCTTGCTCTAACACAGTCATTGTTGTAGCAAAGGCCACATCACGGAGGAGTGTCCGTATTTGTGGCGATCAATATATCCCACTTTTTTCTTCTCGTCACTCAGACCAGGAAACGATGAAGCATATATATCGGAAGCATCATCAGTCCAGGGCCTTCACAAATTGTTTTCATCAAACCAAGTTTTATGTGATGTGGAGGTCAGATGATGTTTTCTCTCTGTACAAGTGTTCAGTACGAGTTCCTCCCCGCGTCAGGTTTCCCGTCGGTGGCCATTTCTTTGGGGTCAGTGGATACCTTGCACCTCGGCTGTCCCAATAGCACAGGAAACAGGGATATTTGGGAAACCTGCTTGCTGACGAGCAAAATGTTTACCATTTGAGGTCGACGCATTTGTACCATCATGTACCTGATATTGTAGCCTCTCCAAACTGTCTGTATTTTTGCATACTCCTCTCTCATGCCGTCACCGAGTACCCTAGCTGGAACCGAAGCATACCCGTTGCCGTTGTGTAACAACACTCACTTTAAACTGCTCTTGAAGTGTCAATAAACAGAGTCGCCACTCACCTGCATCATATGCTTGGGAGTCCATAGCGAGTAGTAGGCCTTGCAACTTCACTGCAATACACACAAGTACCATCTTGCTGGAAGAGCCGCCGAGCTCTGCTTCCTCTGTTACGATAAAAGTTACTTCTTGTTCCATGGCCAGTTAGTCTTTGTTCAATCAACTTGAAGCCAACAGCTCAGGACAACTTCGCAAATACAACTCTTCATACAAGATCGTTCAGTCACCCTGGGTGAACAATGACGGACCATCCGAATGTATTTCAGATGGATGATAGACATCATCTCAGGTCATTGCATCCAACATGTAGACGTACTATAAGTTACACAACATGCTTTCCTGTAATATCGATCGCAGTATAACTTGCCTGCTACGTGATATACCTGCGGAATGGTACACGTATATACAGCCACGGTAGTGCGCACGACAAATTTTGTCATTCCTAGGAAATATGCAAAAATAGGGATCCATGTGCACGAAAACGGGATGTGAGACAGCAAATCCGAGAATATAATATATATATATATATATAAATGATATATTAATCAGCACTCCGAATTACTATATCTGCTACAAAAGTCCATCAAGAAAAATTTCACCTTTTTTGTTGACCTAGTGTAAGTTTTCTTTATTTTTCCCTTAATGGATGACCGGAACTTTTAAATACTATTCGGCCGAAATACAAAGTGATTATTGCGGCCGATAATCACTATTCGCTCTTTTCACTAATTGGGCACATCCCTAAATATCTATCATATACCCGTTATATATTCATATACTATATTATATATTATATATATATATATATATATATATATATATAATATATAATAGTATATTAATATATATATATATATATATATAGTATGCAGAATTTTTTAAGACCCTTTGTTTCAGCTTGACAAAATAGTCTAAAACTATTTATATTTTAGTTACGAGGAATCTACTTGGACTGACTGGTTGATGAATTTTGGAACAAGATTACCAATGAAAGAATCATAAAGTAAGCTCTGCTGAAATTAAATTAGATTTACTGCTGTTTTTCTTGCTATAGACGTGTTTATTTTATCATGCAAAAGTTTTTGCAATCAAGTGTCAAGTCTTAACGCATTGTAAGTAAAGCATTTATTCAAAGTTTTTGTTACCTTTGTGTACCTTGGTGGACACTTTATAGACATCAATCTCATTTTTAATATATTTTCGCTTCTAAATGTACAAAATTATTAATTCTTAGTAACTGAAAACAATACTGGAATATATATATATATATATATCATATATATATATATTATATATAATATATATGATATATATAATATATATATATAATTATATATAATATATATATATATATATATATAATATATATATATATATTATATAGATAAATATATATATATATATATAATATATATAAATAATATTATATATATATATAATATATATATAATATATATATATATATATAATTATATATTATAATTTGTTTATTACAGCTTCATGGTAAGTCTAAGAAAATTTTGTTATAATATCGTACAAAACTTGAAACAAATCACTTGAAAGGTACCAATCATTTACTGTAGAACGCTTGTATAAATTGTTGAAGGTTAGTTTTTGTTATAAATTTTTGAGTCCTATATTTCAAGTCTAATTAAATTATAGTATATAATATTATATATAATAGACTTCAATCGTCATATTTTGGGTAAACTATTTTATTAAAGTATTAATGCTTAAATTTTTTGTTACTAGAGCAATGAATATATCTCAGACCCAGATTAAAAAAAAAAAAATTCTTGGATTGTTTCGTAAATTCTTGTCCAAAAAAAAAAAAAAAAAAAAAAAAACTTTGATTTTTGGGTAATGTAAGGTACTTTGAATCTTTATTGTTTTTTATTGTTTTGATTGCTTTGGGGCTGACTTGTTTTATATATATGTTTGTGTGCAAAGAATTCTTTCCTTTAAACATAATTATTATTAATAATTTTTTTTTCATTTTTAATTTTTAATTTACTTTGTAATTTAACATTAAACGAATCTGCTCAGTATTTGTGTCCGAAAATTGAGAGAGAAAATTGAATTACAGCATTGTTTCTAGGCTCTACCTTAACTTATTAGATTTATTTTAATAAATTTTTTTAGAAAAACAAAAACAAAATCTGAATGCAATTTATATAATTGATCCATTATTTTACTAACTACACATCTATTGTTTTAGTTTCTGAGTATCCTTTTTTCTCCACTTATGCTAATTTATATTGTAGGGGATTGTAATCCTTAAATATTTTCATGAACCTAGCATGTAAAGCAAATTTATTATATAGTATATGAATGAATAACAATTTTAAAATTTGTCACCTGAGTGATTGTAACTTTTAAATTTGGCAAACCCTCCACCTTCTTCTCTAAATATTTCTCACCCTTTTAACATGTTAGTAATGGTATTAGATAGCAATATCTAGAACTTATAATTAGTATGAAAATACTATATTAGCAATTGGAAGCTGATGCATTGTACATTCCAGCTAATAATTCAAAAAAGAATGGCGGAGGTGATAATGTTCCTGGAGCAACATTTCATGAGATAACTCCGCAATACGCATTTACGGAGGAGACAAAACATTCAACTTCAATTTCTTCATCTGCATTGTTTGAGGCTTTGGGGTTTTCCCAACAAGGTAAGCCCAAAGATTTATTAATGTTTTATTTGATGTTTGTTTTTTTTGTTTTGTTTTTTTATTATTATTATTTTGTTTTATGCTTCAGAACATTAATTTTTTTTTAATAGTTAAGAGTTTGTAAATATTTTTCTAAATTTAAAAAAAAAAAGAACTAATAATATGCACCACAGCATGAGCAAATAACAAGTGTTGTATTTTCTTTCTTAAAAAAAGAATTATCAAAACTGCCATATGCACATACATTTAATATTCAAAGTGTTTTGAATGAAACTTTAAATTTTTTTTTTTTTTTTTTTTATGATGTTTGCAACTTTGAGTTTTTTTTTTATTAATTTTCCTTTTGTTTCTTTTAATTTGTTCCTTTGAATGTGAGGCAAAAGCTTTATAGGTCTTTGCTTGCATTTAGAATTATTATTTCTCTCTAGAATTATTTTATTTTATTTTTATGTATATAGACAAGGAGTCTCTATATGAAGAATTTATTCGGCTTAGCTTTCCATTTAAAACTTTAACATTTTCTGACATTAAATCTCTTATAAAGGAACTTGGATACAATGGAAAGGAGTCAGAAATTTTCAGGTAAGAAGCTGATTGATTGTGCACAGGCATTTTTTTAATTTCTGGGGTTATAGGTATTTTTGTAATTTATAATTTTGCTAAGCAGTTTATAACTTCATTATTGTTGAAGCTATAGGCAGATTCTTTTTCGGTAGAAAAGAAGGGTTGTAGCAAAGTTGGCAATAAAAAACCAGCCCCCAGAAAATGACCAGGTAAAAAACAAAAAATCCCACCTAATAAAATCTAATAGTTGTATTTTGCTATTATTCTTTTTTATTTGAGAATATATTGAATTATGTTAACACACTTTTGAAGTTTATTTGATAGCTCTTTCGATTTCCCTTTCATATAATGGTTTTGAACTTGTATTGCCTAGATAAGAAAGATGTACTTCTTAAATGCACTAAAACATAATTACATTTGAAACTCTTTATCAAGCAAATGAAATTAAAAATATGAAAATATTTATTCCTTTAATAAATTTATTTATTATTATATAACGACTAATAAGTAGCAAATTTAAAATTCATTTCGTAATTTTTTGTATTTTTTGATGAGTTTCAGCACCTTTTTAGCTCCCTAGTTGCTTCTCAGTATATTCTGTAAACCAGAGTCAAATGGTTTTGTTCATACCTAAGTTGTTCCTGAGCTTGCAGGACAGTAATGAATTATCAAAAAAAAAAAAAACAACACTATGGTAAGTTTATTATCTCCTATCATTTTACATTTTTACAAGCTTTCATCAACTGGAAAGATTTTAGTTTTCATTAATATTTTATCAAACATGTGAATAAAGACGACGCTCCAGAGTCTCGGCTATAAGCTTGTACCTATGTTATTAGCAAATTGACAATTTAGTTAATACTTTAACAGACGCAGACCCAAATAATCGTATAGTCTTTTGGAACCCTAGCGCACTCAAGATCTAGTCCCTTTTGCATTCGCCAAAGATTTAATTGCATCCAGCAAGTATAAAAAAATGAATAACTGTTGTTAGTTGATTGTGAAGATCTCTTTTTTGGTGACATCAAGGATCCAGTTATAAGCTGTCTTACCAAACTCAGGAAATGGTTCATTAATTGCTTTTCGGAGTTTGATTCCTATACACATCAGTTGAGTAGTGTGGATCCCATTTTCTGTGAAGTTGCTGATGTATCAGAAGAGGCTGGAGCACTGGCAGAGGTACTTCTTGAACTCCTCTCCCAACTCATTGAATTTTAGAACGAGACATCTGTTAGTTTTTTAGATATCAAGAGATACAAAGTCTTTCAAAATTGCACATGAAATGAAAACATTCTGCTGCCGTTTGCAAACCTATCTTTGCGAACAAGAATTTTCCATCTCAAACTTGAAAAAGCGAATTACAAAAATAAGTTGAACCTCAATGACAGTATTTAAATTGCTCCGACATCTTTCTTTCTTTACCCTCCCTATGGAACTTAAGATTGAGAATAGGGTGCGCAACATACTCAGGAAACTGAATAGTTAAGTAGAAGAACATGATGTAAGTCGAATGGACCCCTCCCCCTCTCCCTACCCCTCCCTCTCCCATTATCCTAACACGCTCCTAAGATTATCCATATGAACAGACTACATCTTAGACCTATACCTTTTATTCCACACCATAGTTTTGTTACTATACGTTAATCGGTAACAAGTTTTGTTACTATACGTTAACCGGTAACAAGTTTTGTTACTATACCTTAATACCGGTAACAAGTTTTGTTACTATACCTTAATCGGTAACAAGTTTTGTTACTATACCTTAATCGGTAACAACATACCCTCATGCAGAACTCTAGCGCAGATCTAAGATCTAGTCCTTTTATATTCGCCAAGATTGTTAATTGCACCAGTCAATTTGAGAACTTGAAAAAGTATTTAAAATTTTTTGGTCTGGTTGGAATGGGTTTCTCGTACTTTTTTTATTTCTTGCACGTTTGTAATCAAAGGAGACTCTTCAGGCACCATTCACAAACTTGCTTCTTATTTTACATTTTGGAGTTGTTCTAAATCGAATTTTCATAGCGTCAAAAAAAAAAAAAAAATTCTCCTTAGAAAAGGCGATAATCTTTTCGAAATTCTCTTCTCGCACTTTAACATAAAATAGGTATTCGCCCAGTGAAATACTCGAAGTTCTTCTTGATTCTTCTGAAGGATCAAAAATAAAAGTATGGTAATAAGTTTTAGAGATCTGGTGTAATTTCTACTATGTCATAGAGTTTAATTTTTCATTTGATTATTTTGTTAATTTTGTGTTTTATTTTTATAGCCTATTTTGAAATGAAATTGTAATTCCTACCTTCACACTGTTTCTGCTTCCTCATTACAAACGAATTATTATTATTATTATTATTATTATTATTATTATTATTATTATTATTATTATTATTATTATTATTATTATTATTATTATTATTATTGTTATTATTATTATTATTAGAGCTTTTGATGAACACCATAGTGGTGAGCTAGATGTCCATCAAGTTATTTTGAGTCTGATGGCGATGGATCCCATGACACAACATGGACAAGCCCCCGGGGAATTCAGATGTAGACACATTTTTAGGTATTTGTTATTTTTTAATATTTTTTACTCTTCCTTTGCATAGCCATAGTGAAAGTACCAAAACATATAAAATATTATTTTGCTGAGGCGTTATAAGCATAATAATAAATAAAATCTTTTTTTTTTCTCTTTTTATTCTCCCTTCTCTTTCCACTAGATGTGGGGTAGGGGTAAGGAACATGCACGGAAAATAGGATAGTTAATTAGAAGAACATGACGCAAGTCGAAAGGAAATCCTTCGTACCCTTAAGTTGAGAGCTCATCACAGTTCAAAAAATACACCCTAGGGTTTTACAAGAATGAGACGAACCCTCACTGTGGAATCTCGCCAATGTGGGGTTCATCTCCTGGGCTAGGGCCACAACCAAACCCCCCCCCCTCACAAAAGCCCGCCATTCACTCCAATTATGCACCTTTCTTCTCGCTTCTGCAAGCCTCTTATTCCTTTCCTTCCAGACATTCTTATGATCAATACACTTTTTTATTCTTTTTACCGTTCTCCGAGGCGTCGATTCCCAGTCATCACCACTTATCTCCGCTTAAATCAACTGAATATCGTCACATGCTTTTTCATAATGATCAACAGTTATGCACTGTACTTCGTTTATTTTTCATGTTACACCTTTCTTCACACCACACTACTCCCTAACATGTTAGTGTCTTTTTATCAATTCTTATCAATGCTCCTAAGATTGTCCATCTTAGCAGACTGCGCCATAGATTATTAATCCTTCTTATCCACACATAGTTTCGCTATATATTCAATTAACACGGCAAATATAACCCTTATGCAGAACCTAGCTTACTAGACTTTGTCCTATGAATGGTAATTACCTGGACGTAGTTATAAATTAACAACAACAATATCCTTATTGATCTATTGATTTACAATAGATCAGGTTTTTTTTTGTTTTGTTTTAAATTTTTTCATATATTATACTTAAAA
>JABUQX010041900.1:15000-27500 GCA_015478945.1 Trachelipus rathkii
TTGACCGAGTATGGCACGCGTCACCGCTCTCCAAGCTCCCCCTCCTTTGGGTTTCCTCCTTCTCTTTGACTTAACCTTTATAATCATAGCTTTCTTTACAAAACGCTCAAGTACGTCTAGGACTTTGTTGATGATGGGCGACACTTCTTCTTTTCTGTCAAGTGTTTGTTCCTCAGGGTTCTGTCTTAATCTCCTATTATCCTACTTTTCATAAATGATCTTCTCACCTGCACCTCTAACTCTAATCCACTTCGGTATTCCATAAACTCGACCCTTCATCTCTTTAACTCTATGCAATTCACTCCACTTTTACTTTTCTGGAATTGGGCTCTCGATCTTAACCCTACCGATTTTATCTTCTCGCTGATGGATAGAAATAACTTTGTGAAAATTCAATTCTTTAAAAACCAACTTTTACAAATCTTTCACTTCTTATCACAATACCTTCTAACTTCCTGTCTCTTTCCTCGACGGTTCGTCGTCTCTTCCTGTTTGACAATTTAAACATCCATGGCCTTAAACATGAACAAAAAATGTCTTGGAAAACACCACAGTATTCCAACACTATTATCACACTACAAACCAGGAGATTCTGACCTAATAAATTGGAGATCCCACAGAACTTATCAAGAGAAACCGCCTCACCACATACTAGAAATAAAACCGGCATCTCAGTAAACTTCCTGAGTCATATGTACTAAGACTGTTGAGACTCTCCTGCCATTTTCTCAGATCTGCTCCGGCTATACAGTAAAGGTCTCATCCGGCAGCCCATTACATGGAGTACTGCTCTCATATCTGGGGGGGGTGGGGCTCTGGTTTCAAACGCACAACCACCCGCGTGCAACTATATATGGAGAATACGCGGTCGAAAGAATGATCCATCCAACAACAGAGAGCACATCAAAAAGATCATTATATTAAAACTTAGTCTACAATTAATAACTTTCCAGCTAATTCACATTAGTAACCTTCACTACAATCTACTCTTGGGGAGCAGATGTTGGAACTCTGACATATATATACAACTCCCAAACTCATCTCATCAGAATCTCACAACCTAATGCATCAGCACCTGGTATCTCACTCCCCGCACAAACGATACAAGGACCAACAAGACAAAATCTACACCTATACGAACACGGGAGACAACCATTATCAACATCAAGGCTATCCCACCCACCACTTCTAAAGACAAGAAGACCAAAATCACCAACACAATAACCAGAAAATACTCGCCGCTCACACATTTGATACGCACCAACCTATACGAGCTATGCTTATACGCTGCGCTACACGAGTATTCCGCTGTCCAAATGTCACTATGGTCAACCGTGCCACCACACTAAACTCACAGGCCTATTTCTGAGTGGATCAAGCGCTACTCTAAATCATTTTCCCACCACCTACATCTGTATAATTGAGAGGGAATATCTCTTCACATCTTCTGATATCCAGTTACATAACCCCTCTTAACATAACTACCCATGACCGAATACTCATATCATCTCACAACTATACTCCGATCACAACGTTTATCAAAGTCCATGTCGCACATCCTCGCATCGCTCATAATGCGATATACCTCTTGCAGACACATAGAGGGTACCCAAACTATTCTTCGATCGACATCAATCACTACACCCCCTCCTTGAATAGGGCTCTGCCCGTGAGGCGGTGGTGGTGACAACTGTAAACAAAAATCCTTGAATGGGCAGATATGTTGGCAAATAAACTGAATCTCTATTTCCCACCGCCATCCAATAAACACTCATTTCAGATTATCCAGAAAAATCGTACTCTTTTCAACATACCCTCAGATGCTCATCATGTCCGCAAACCACACAAATTTTAACCTTTTCAAACTTAAATTTAATAATTAGAATTCTTAGTACTCAAACACACAAAATCTACCATAGCTCTCTTACCGACAACTCAACTCATTAGAGTTGCAAATCCTCTATCCCCCTCATTCATTCCTTTCATCGCAACACCAAACACATTTCTCACACCACACCACTCCATTTTTTCAACCATTTCCTTTACATCTTTGTTTCATCACAGGCGAGCAAAATCAAATTTGCCTTTCTAAATTACATTCCATCACCTCTTCTCCTCACTCCACTCACATTTATTCCACCTGACATTTCATATACAGATACGATTCATAAAATTTCGCCGAAGGATAGAAGGGCGCTTTCTGCGAATCCACGTGACCTTCTCCGAGGCATGCATTAGCATTTCCTTGGCAGAAAGATAAGTGGTAGTAGCCCGCCAATCTTAAACACTACCCAACCGTCCCTTCAGTCGCCTTGTACGACACCGCCTGGGGCCATACGATGTGGGCAATTTTTTCTCCCTACACGTACTGGATATACAGGATAGGGATGTCTGAAAGATGTTGTCTAGAAGAGGGTGTGGACTATAAATATGTGTATTTGGAATATGGTTGGTCTGGAAGATGAGTGTGGGATATGAACATAACAGAAAGAGACGAACCAATTAGGCACTGGAATGTCATAAAACATACCATAAGCAAAATGGGTATATAATATATATATATGAATAGTATATATATATATATATGATATTATATATAATATATTTATAATATATATATTATATATCTAATCATATGATATGAATATATATATATATACATAATATATAATATATCATGTGGAGATATATATATATATATACTAAAATATATATATATATTATATATATATATATATATATATACTAAATAATATATATGATATATTTTTTATATTATATATATATATATATATATATAAATATATATATATATATAATATATAATATATAATATTATATACATCAATATAGAGTTTTCAGTGTTACATATTATATTACATATAATATAATAATTAAATGTATTATATAATAAGGACGCTATATATATATACTATTTATATACTATGATATATATAATATATATATATATATAATATAGTAATATATAATATAATATTAAATATATATATATATATATAGCTAATTTAATAATATATATAACTATATAGTATATATATATCATATATATATATATATATATATATATATATATTATATATATGATATACTATAACTATCTATAACTATATATTATATATATAATTATTAATATATATATATATTACTATATACTATATATATATATTATATATTATATATATATATATAAATATATATATATAATTTATATATATATATAAATATAATATATATATAATAATATATACATCATATATTATATATATTATAATAATAAATTAACAAATATATATATATAACACTGATTATATATATATATATAATATTTATATATATATATATATAATATATGTGGTATGTAGGTGTAAGTATGTAATGTGAGTAAGTAATACTTTCTTGAAACACAAGAATATTCATAAGTACACTGTATACTAGAGTTGGTGTTGGTAGAGATCGTATCGAATTGAAAAAGTATGATTGATTTTGTGTTGGTGAAGTAGATGTTGAAGTTTGTGTTGGAGTTTAAATGAGTGAGGGGGTTAGGAATGGGCTTATCGGATTATTATTTTGTTTTGTATGAAATTAATTTAGTGGGTGCTTTGATGGAGAGGGTGGCGATAAGGAAGAAAATGGGTAGAATTAGTGTGAAAAGTTAAGTGAACAGTGTAATAAGGGTTATTATTTAAGAGCGCTTGCAAGTAAATCAGTTGAACATGAAGAGGTTGAAAGTAAATAAATCTGGAAGCAAGTTGTGCAAAAGAAGTTTGTGGATGAACTAAAGTAATAAGTATGGATGTTAACAGTGAGTGGTGGAATGAAGAGGTAAAGCTTGCTGTTAAAAGTAAAAAAGAAGCATGGTTGAATGTACTAAAAGCTAATGATGAAGTTTCAAAAGAAAGATGTTTGGAATTATCTAAGGAGAAAAAGAGAAATACTAAAAGATGCATTTATATGGAGGAGGAAAAAAGAAGTAAATGAGCAGTTTGGGAGGATGATAAATGGGTACTTATAAAAGAATAGGAAGCTCTTCTGGAAGGAAGCGCGAAGGTTAAAAATGAAAATAAGGAAACCTGCTTAGAATAACGAATGATGGATTGTGCTTTCGTAACCGAAGAAATGGATGTAAGTGGAGTGTGGAGGGAACACTTCGAAAATCTGCATAACATTGGCAGTAATGAAGAGGTGAAAGTGAATGTGTGTGGGTTTGATGGTGCAAGAAGGGAGAGAGAGTATTCTGAGAGGGGGATGTGTCATAGTTAGTGGATGGAGGAGGTAATGGGTAGAATGAGAAAGTTTAAAAGTTGTAAATCTTCAGGTATAGATGAAATTGCTGGGGAGACGATTAAGAACGGAGGTGGGATGGTGATTGATTAGATTTGGAAGTTGTGGAACAAAGCATTTATGAAGGGTACAGTTCCGAGGGATTAGAGGAGAACAGTAATAGTACCCTTATATAAGGGTAAGGGGGATAAAGGTAACTGTAGGAATTATAGTGGAATTTGTATATTGAGTGTTGCAGGAAAGATATTGCTGATATTTTGGTTCGAAAGAGTGCATCGAGTGACTGAAGAACTTATTGGTGAAGAAAAATGTGCATTTAAAACTGGTAGAGGATGCATGGATCAAATCTTTACCTTGAAACAGATGATTGAAAAAATAAGAGAGAATAAGAAAAAATTTTGTTTAGATTTTATGGATATGCAACAGGCGTATGATAGGATTAATAAGGAAGTTCTATGGCAGGTGATAATCATATATGGTACTGGTGGTAGATTTCTGAACGGAATCAAAAGTGTGTTTGACGATTGTGAAGAGTGTGTAAGAATAAATGGAGTTGAGAGTGACAGTTTTAATAATAATAATAATAATAATAATGGAGTGAGGCAGGGATGTGTTATATCTCCTTGGTGTATACAATTTCTATATGGATGGGGTGATGAAAGAATTAGAGTTGGGGAGGTAGGAGATGGTATTAGAATGATGGAGAATGAAAGAGAGTGGAGTGTGCCCTCCCTATTATATGTGGATGATTTGGTTTTGTGTGGTGAATCTGAAGAGAGTTTGAAAGGATTGTTAGAGAGATTTGGCAGATTGTTTAAAAAAAGAGGTTTGAAAACAAACGTAGAAAAGAGTAAGATATAGTTGTGACTGAGGACAGTCCTCGGTGTGAAGTTATGTTAGATGGTGAGAAGCTGGAACAAGTGTCTGAATTTAAATATTTAGGATATTTGTTGGATGAAAAGGGGACGGACGATGCAGAGTGTAGTAGGAAAGATATGAATGGCAGGAAGGTGGCTGGATGTAAAAAGACTTAGTCTTGAATGCGCTAGGGACTTACATAAGGGTATGTTGTTACCTGTGTTAATGTATAGAAGTAGATTATGGTATGGAATAGAAGGCGTATACCTAAAGTATAATGTGTTCAGATGGACAATCTTAAGGGAGTGTTAGGTGTGAGAAGGATTGATAAAATGAGGAATGAATATATTAGAAAGTTGTGTTGAGTGAATGAAGAAAGGGGTAAAGGAGAAAATTAATGCAGGTACGTTGAGATGGTTTGGTCATGTGGAAAGGATGGATGATAGTCGGTTAGTTATTCCGATGTATAGGGGTGAGAGTGCTAGGAATCGACCGGCTGGCAGACTTTAAAATAAGTGGATTGAGTGAGTAAAGTAATACATGTTGGAGAAAAATGTGAGTTTGGAAGAGGTGAGAAGAAAATTTCTTTTAGGAGTGAATGAACTCTCCATTGAGGAGATGCCATAGTGATGGTCCGTCGCGGTCCCGTGAAGCTCTAGGGTGGATTTTCTGGCTGCGTTGAGTTTTCACTAAAATTTATAAAGGATGCCGTAAGGCTGGGCTTTCCTTTTGACCTGCCTCATATTCTACTACTACTTTTTTGTTTCCAGTGCACGCTACCCACCATACCGCCAGTCTCGGAGAGAGAAGGGGTGATGATATATATATATATATATATATATATATATATATATATATATATATAATATATTCTATAAGATATATATATACATAATATTAAATTTATATATATATATATATATATATGATATATATATTTATATATATATATATATCATATATATATATATATATATATATATATATATATATATATATATTATATATATATAATATATATAATATATATACTATATATATATATATATATATATATATAATCCTTATTATTATTATTATTATTATTATTATTATTATTATTATTATTATTATTATTATTATTATTATTATTATTATTATTATTATTATTATTATTATTATTATTATTATTATTATTATTATTATTGAATTTGTAAATGAACTGATTATAAAGTCAAATAACAGCCAAAAATATGAAGATCTCTGATGGACTAAACAAGTACTTTGTAAACATCGGTAATAATAATAGTGATAATGATGATAGTAATGACAATGATACTGATAGTGATAATGGCAATGTTGATAATAATAATAGTGATAATAATGATAGTAATGATAATGATGGTGATAGTGGTAATGGTAATAATGATAATAGTAATAATGGTGATATTTTTGTTTGTATATATATATATGTATATTTGTAAAAAAAATAAATTTATGTATTTTATATTTATTTATTTAAAAAGCGCCCGATAGCTCAGTTTTAGAGCATTCGCCAAACAAAGCGAGGGTTCCAGGTTCGCAACTGGTCGGGTGGGAGAATGTGAGCTATTCTCCCCTTGGGCTTAGTTTTGTCCTGCTTGGACGCTAAACGAGTACACCTCCTCCTTGATTAGTGCTCGGCCCATGAGTGGTGGTGTTTTTTATCTCTGAAAAAAAAAGCGAATCTTGAGAGACGAAGCCCAGAATCAAACATCATTTGAAACTCTTCTACCAATCTACGAAAAACATTTTTCCTTTGTTCATATCACAGACTTGGAGGTAAAGAAGGAAATAACATGCTTAAAGAACAAAATATATGATGTACATTCTATCCCAAACCACATCCTCAAACTCACTGTTGACATAATAGCCACCAATTCACAAACACTTGTTACGAATCCATTTTTTGAACAGGAATTTTTCCAATGTTCCCCAGACAAGCAAAAGTGATCCAATACCTAACAAAGAAACCTCTTCCTTAGACCAAAAATTAAACCAGACCAATAGCTGCACAATACGATTAGAAAAATATATGAAAAAAATATATTTTTAATACAACTTAACGAATACTTTATAAACCCAACAATATTGTTAGCGACTCACAGTTGGATTTAAAAAAGGACGTTCAACTTCTGATGTACTCATTTGTTTAACCGAAAATTTTTACAAAAACAAAGAAAATAATGACTCCTCCCTGCTATTATTACTAGATTTCACAAAAACTTTCGACATGATTGATAATAACACACTTAAGAAAAGAGTACAAAATGTGCATTATGGGAAAAGCTTACGATGATTTAAAAGCTACTCAAGGAGAGATCTCAATACGTAAAGCTAAGAGAACTTTATTAAATCACATTTCAAATATCAACAGGCGTACACCAGGGCTCAATTCTGGGATCGCTTCTATTTACGCTATCAACTAATGACTTCTTCAACTCGCATGACTCCTTTTCAGTCCCATTTTCTGATGATAACTTCCATCTTATAAATGATAAAAATTGCCGGAGTCCTCTCAGTAAAGCAGGTAGAACACCTTTACAAAAAATACATGAAATGGATAGATGCTAACAAGCCGTCCCTAAATTTAAATAAAATATTTTATATTATTTTTAGCAACAAATCCATTGACATTTTCAGTATCAAAATAAATGAAGTGGGACTTCATAAGGTTTCAAATGCTAAAATACTCGGCATAATGATCGACGAAAAATCCACATTTAAAAATCATGTTAACAGCTTAGTTAGCAGACTGGCTAGATACATGTATGTGGTAATAAAATTAAAAAATATTGTACACAACTCCATTCTTAAAAAAATATACTATGCATTGCTACCCCCATTTACTATACCGTCTTCCTATCTACGGAACCACAAGTAATTCACTAATTCATCCTGTACTTGTAATTCAAAAGCCCTTTATTGGCCTCATTTCAGTGCAAAGAGGGACTTTTACAGCCATACACAACCTTTGTTCCAAAAACTAAAGATATTACAGTTTAATTACGTACTCAATATATCACTACTAAAATAAATAGATAAAATTTTCCATAATAATGCCTTCGACTTTTCGCAGCAAATTTTCTTTAAAACCAAGAAAGGAGGAAGGAAAATCGAACTAATTTAAGAAATAATAATTACTTAAAAGCTCCATTATATCGACTAAATAAAAGTCACACAATGGGTCAGCTTCAAAGCAGCTAAATTTTAAAACTCAATGCCACAAGACATTCAAACTGAAAACTCTATTGTCTTTTGCTTGAAAAACAAAAACTTATTATCTAAATAAATATTAATAAATAACGAACTCAATGATTTTACTTTTGTAAAATCTTGCCATTTTATTACCATCAAACTGGCTACCATCAAAGTACCCTCTATGATAAGTGAGAATCATGCTAATGATTGCAACTATCTTAAGTCGTTTAACTGTAATAATCCTTACATTTAACATCCGTATATAAATAACAACTGCTAACATATTAAGCGCAATATTTATTTATTCTTTCTCACCTTTCTTTCTCACCATCCTCCTGTAGGCGTATGCACCTGTCAGCTGTCTTGCACGAAGCTCCTCCATCGCCGTCGATCATCGTAAACTCTTTCCTCCTCCACCTCCTCCATAGTCATCCCCTCCTCTCCACCACTCTCTCAACACCATCCCTGCACCTCATCCTCGGACTCCCCACTCCTCTCCTTCCCTCCGGCTGTCACTCATAATACCTTTTCGCACACCTATTTGCTTCCATCCTCCTCACATGTCCGAACCATCTCAACTGTCCTCTCTCCACCAGTTCCAATATACTCTCCACTCCCAACACCGCCCTCACGTCATCATTCCTCCTCCTATCCAATCTTGTCACCCCCAATATCAATCTTAATACTTTCATTTCGCATGCCTGTACTTTACTTTTAGCTTTTGTGTTTAGTGTCCAGGCTTCATGTCCATATGCTAATATGGGCCTCATAATGCTGGTATATATTATTATTTTGACTTTCCTCGGTATATTACGGTCCTTGAGCAAAGGGTACAACGACGCAAGTGTCCCATTAAACTTTCCAATTCTATGGTTCAACTCCTGAAACATATCATTTCTTACTCCACTATAAACTCCTAAATATTCAAACTGTTCCGTCTGTTTCAGTACTTCCCCCTCCAATTCTATATTCAACTCCTCCTGCTCCCTACTCACCATCATAACCTCCGTCTTCCCCCTATTGATTTTCATTCCCTTCTCAAATAGCACCTCGTCCCATGCCACTATAAACCTCTGCAGAGCCTCCCTTGACTCCGAGATCAACGCCAGATCATCCGCGTATCCAAAGATCTCTCCACCCACCCTTTCCTGTACCACCTTGCCACAATAGTCCATAAACGTTATGAACAAAATTGGGGAAAGTACACTTCCCTGTTTTACACCTGTTGTTATTCCAAACCAACTACTATCATCCATCTGTGTTTTCACCTTGCAACAGCTGTCCACATACGTGCTTTTTATAGCTCTTATCAGTTTAGTAGGCACCTCATACTCCCTTTTCCCCAGGATCCTCCACAAGATCTCCCTCGGAACACGGTCGAACGCCTTTTCTAAATCGATAAAGGCCAAATATGCTTTCCGGTTGAATTCATAAGTCTTTTCACACATCATCTTTAGTGCAAAAACCAAATCAATTGTCGATCTTCCCGGTCGAAAACCATGTTGCCATTCATCTAGTTTATTTTCGACTGTGTCCCTCAATCTTCTTTCCAATATTCTCTCGTACACCTTTGCAATATGTGGCATCAGAACAATTCCCCTGTAATTTTTACAGTCGGTTTTATCACCTTTCTTATATATAGGACACAATACCGATTTATTCCAATCTTCCGGTGTTTTCCCTTCGTTCCAGCACTTGTTCATTACTTCCGTCATCCACAAAACACCCCCTTCACCAGCTCCTCTCAATATTTCCACAGGCAGCATATCCTCGCCTGCTGCCTTACCGTTTTTCATCTTTCTCATCGCTTGTTCCACCTCCTCAGGTACAATCTGCCACTCCCCCCGCTCTTCCAACGCCACATGTCGTTCTTCCCATTGTTCCTCTTCTTCTATTATGTTATTCGGGATATTCAGGAGCTGTTCGAAATATTCCTTCCACCTTTCGCTAATATCGGACGGGCTTGTTAATAATGTTCCATCTTCATTTTTTATTGCATAGGTTGGCGGGGCAGAGCCCTTTCTATAGCTTTTTGCAATGCTGTAGATTAGCTTTCTCGTCCCCTGAAGGTCTTCCTCCAGTTCTCCTCCAATCCTTTCCCATGTGCTCTCCTTTTCTCTTCTTTTTATCTGTTCAGCTTCTCTTCTCGCTTCCACATATTCCTCCCTCTCCTCCACTCCTCTCGTCTTTATCCACCTTAATTTTCTCTTTACCGCCGTCTGAACTTGTTCAGTCCAGCATTGGGGTTTGTTTCTTTTTCAGACACCTCCCACAGGGCGTTCTTCAATGCTCTACAGTTTTCGTCCACCTCCGCATCCATCACCACATTCCTTCTTTTACCCTCCATTTCCCTCTTAAATTTTTCTCTACATTCCGGCTCTCGCAACTTTTCCACCATGAATCTCTTCCTAACCTTACATTTATATGGTTTAACACCATCTATTCTCATCTTTCCTACAACCAAACGGTGATCCGAGTCTCCCGAGATCGACGGTATACTCTTCACGTCTTTAAACAGTCTTTTGTTATTTGTTAGCATTAAGTCAATCATTGATTTCTCCTCGTATCCTCTACCCTCTCCATTCCATCTGCACCACGTCCATTTGTGGCTATCTCTATGGTTGTAAAGAGTGTTCATCACGCTCATATCATTCTGTACACAAAAATCTATAACCCCCTCCCCTGCAGGGTTCCTTCCTCCAATACCAAAAGCCCCTATCACTCCCTCCACCCCTCGTCGGTCCTGTCCAACATGTCCGTTTAAGTCACCCAATATTACGATGTTTTCTTGATGTGACGCTCTCTCCTTCACATTTTGTAGCTCTCGATAGAAAGTCTCTCTTTCTTCCAACGGTCTTCCTTGTTGGGGGGCATACACCTGAATAAAACTCAGATCCATCCGATCTGTTTTAATCGAGAACGCCAGGATCCTTTCATTTACCTGCTCTATACTACTTACTCTCTGTGCTAGTTCTGGTGTCAGAATCACCCCAACACCATGTTTCATCTCTTGTCCTCCACTGTAGAGAAGCTGGTAATCACCATGCAGCACCTTCACCCCTGCACCCGACAGTCTGGTTTCACAAACTCCTAGAACATCAATCTTACGGTCAATCATCAGGAGCACCATCTACTCCTCCTTTTCCCTTAGTGTAGCCACATTTAAAGTAGCAACCCTCAGGTTTCTTTTAGTATTTCCAATTCGTAGTCCAAAATCGCGTAGTCTTTGATCAAAAGGTTCCAAAGGGTTCCGAGGCAAGACATGAGTTTCTTGAGCAATTGATGACGGTTGGTGGCTTGCTGGGCCTATCCAACCCATTTGATAGCATTAAGTCAATCAATGATTTCTTCGCGTATCCTCTACGCTCTAGAAGTAAAAGAGGGAGCAGATTTGAGGTGAGTAGAAGAGTGGAGGGTTGAGTCATCGGCATAAGAGTGAACAGAGTTTGAAGTACAGCTGAGGAGATCGTTGATGAAAAGTAGGAATAAAGTTGGAGATAGAACAGAACCTTGCGGAACACCACAGTTAATTTATTCATATTCATATTCATATTCATATTCATATTCATATTCATATTCATATTCATATTCATATTCATATTATTATTATTATTATTATTATTATTATTATTATTATTATTATTATTATTATTTTTATTATTATTATTATTATTATTATTATTATTATTATTATTATTATTATTATTATTATTATTATTATTATTATTATTATTATTATTATTATTATTATTATTATTATTACTTTGACTGTGATTATAATTGAAATTGTAATTGTGATTGTGATTATAATTGTGATTGTGATTGTAGTTATTATTATTATTATTATTATTATTATTATTATTATTATTATTATTATTATTATTATTATTATTATTATTATTATTATTATTATTATTATTATTATCATTAAATGTAAGCGGCATTAATTTATTTCATTATTATTATTATTATTATTTTATTTAATTATTATTATTATTATTATTATTATTATTATTATTATTAATTATATTATATTATTATTATTATTCTTATTATTACTATTATTATTATTGATTAATTATTATTATTTTATTATTATTATTTTATTATTATTATTATTA
>JABUQX010041900.1:40000-42500 GCA_015478945.1 Trachelipus rathkii
AATATTATTATTAATATTATTATTAATATTATTATTAATAATTATTATTAATATTATTATTTAATATTATTATTATATTATTATTAAATAATTATTAATAATTATTATTAATATTTTTATTAATATTATTATTAATATTATTATTAATATTATTATTAATATTATTATTAATATTATTATTAATATTATTATTAATATTATTATTAATATTATTATTATTATTATTAATTATTATTTATTTATTATTATTTTTATTATTAATTATTATTATATTATTATATTATTATTATTGTTATTGTTATTGTTATTGTTATTGTCATTGTTATTATTATTATTACTGTTGCTAGTGTTGTTATTAGTTATTATTATTTTTATTAATGCTAAACTGGTACGTATTATTTATACAAATATTATTAATGTTATTGTTATTATTTTGCTAATACTATGTGCCATAATTACTAAAATTTGTATAATGGATTACATTAAACTCAATCCCTAAACCAAATTACTTATATTTAAATTTAATTACTCTTGTATTATATTTGGGGCTCAGAGGTCATAACACTTTGTTGCAATTAGTAGCCCTCTTTCAGAAAATGTATATCATTAAGTGTTGTATTATATTGTTATAACTAAAACTTTATGTCAAACTGTAAAATGCAAATTGTGTATTTTCTGAATAAACATTTTCGAATAGGAATTGGAATTATCCCAATTTTTTATAAAAATTAATATTATTTCCGTAGTTTCATATTTAATATTCTCCGAACCGGTGAATTTCCACATCGTATTCGTCTCTTCTTAGCACGCATGGCTCGTTCGCCCAAACTTTCGATCCACTTAAACAAAGATTTCCTTCCGAAGTTTCTCTTGTCTTTCCTCATCCTAAGTCTTTTGCCCAACAACGTTTTACAACAAATTTTACAAACTTAGGTCTTTTCTTTATACCATTTGCATGGTTTTTTAAATAAACTTATTGGAAATACGGTTGTAAAGTTTTAAGTGTATTGTGAATATACATATTCACAAACTTGCAAATGCTATTATATATATATATATATATATATATATATACTATATATATATTATATAATATATATTATATAATTATTATTATATATAATATATATAATATAAGATATGTATATATACCTTAATAAAAGTTTTATTAATGTATATATATATATATATATATATATATTATATATAATATATATATATATATATATAACTTATATATATAATTATTATATATAATATATCTAATATATATATTTATATATATATATATTATATATATATTATATAAATATATATATTATATATATTATATAAATTAATAATATAATAATATATATAATATATATATATATATATATATAATATACTATTATATATAATATATATACTATATATATATATATATAATATATATATACCATATATATACATTTACATATATTATATTATATTATATATATATTATATATATTATATATATATATATAATATAGTATATATATTTATATATATATTGTAATAGAAAATATACCTTTTTTTATACTTGTTTTTTTTATTTTTCCTTTTACAATTAATAATGGAGAACGGAATCCATTACAGCTAGTTTTCAATATATAATAAATAAACATAGTCCAATATTTCCCCTTTCATATTTCTAATATTCCATCAATAAATTGTAAATAAATTTTTTAAAATACATAGCATACACATAATAACAATCATATATATATATATATACTAGATAATATATATTATTATATATATATATACATATATATATTAATATATTATAATATATAATATATATATATATATATATAAATCGCTTTCGAAAGATATTTTAACACTTACAGAAATATATATTTATCAATACGTAAAACCTAAAATCGAATCCTAATTGGTCACATATATTAAAAAAGGCAACCTTCCTCCTGCTAACAACACAACAGTAATGTTCTTATAAATATTAAAAGTCTGCAAATAATTTTTACCACCTGATAACAATTAGCAGTAATGTTCGTAAGAATTTTTAAGCATTAATGCCTGTATAAGTTTTCATAAAAGTAAAAGAATCAGGAAACAGATATTTTGTTCTTTAACAAATTTATAAATAGGTCACTTTTAACTCACTAATATCTACGATACAAATAGTTTGAGATTTAAAACTTACTCACTTTTCAAAAGGCAACGATCGCTTTAGGAGAATGAACAATTAATTAAGTAACTTATAGTTTACCAGTTATATACTCAACACCACTGCAAACCTTCAAAGACTAAATGTGTTTCACAGTTTCTGTAAATTTTGGTTCATCAGCAAACCTCAATCTGTCCGATTGTCCATTTTCTTTTTTCGTTAGCTTACCAAACTGATCGCTTTTGTTAGTACATCACTTAAAGTTTTCTGCCATTGAATTTACACTTGGAAATCACATCCACGATTTGTTATTTTTTGGCAACACAGGAAAGCCATCTACGTGTG
>JABUQX010041900.1:47500-50000 GCA_015478945.1 Trachelipus rathkii
CCTTTCCATGCAATTCATCGTTGAATTTATTCAGGGTAGGCACCGATTTACGAATGGACTTAGATCCTTCATCTCCGAGTTCCGACATGATAACTGTGCGGCCAACGAATTGGAGAGAAGAGCGCACCTTATGTACGGGAACGGTTTTCCACACAGAAATCACCCCCCCCACACAATGTTTGCTCGCCTTTATCAGCAGCTTCGAGATAATGGGACCCTTCGTCCACGGTGCATTGGTGGAAGCAATACGAGGACTCCTGCGTTCGAAGAAGAGGTGCTTGGAAACGTCGCAACGGACGTCTCGCACTAGCACACGCGCCATGCCCATGCCATGTTTCAAATCAGTCGTTCCGTGGTTCGGGTCTTTGCAAGAGCAAAGCCGCCAGCATACCACCTACAGAAAAGTAAAGACATTGGCCAAACATACGCACCCCGGTGTGCGATTTGCCCGGTTGGTTTCTGACGGAGCATCGATATCCTGCTTCTGCACATGTCTTGTTTACCGATGAGGCGTGCTTCCCACGTGATGGCTACTTAACAGCAGAGAAAACACATTGGGACCGACAACCGCCAAGAATGTTCATTAGAGTATCACCAGGCACAAAATTGACCGTAAAATTCTGGGTGATTCTTGGGATTATCTTGTGGACCTTTAGTATTTCCACCGTTTGGATGGACCTGGCGTACCTGCAACTACTCCAGAACACCGCTCACGCAGCTCATGGATCGTATACCCCGACGGCATGACATGTGGTTCCAAACATGATGCACTCAGCGCACCTTCACCAACCAAGTACGGGCACATCTGAACAGAGTCTACACTGACAAATGGATAGGGAGGGGGGACCTGTTGCGTGACCTGCAAGATGCCGACCTCACGCCCCTAGATTATTTTCTTTGTGGGCATGTGGTTGTGTGCATTAACCCAGTCAACACAAAGAGAAGAACTGATTCAGGCGAAGATTCCTGCGTTTTGAATCAAATCAAATTAAGTTCGGCTAGGTCCAACAAGGACAATGGCACGGCGGTGTACGAATTGTAATCGTACGGGCGACAACTTTGAACACTCCTGTATTTTCCCCAATTAAAATGATTTCATAACAGCTACATTGTTTGCTTTACAACCTGGCGTCAAAACACAGTTTAACAAAATACCCTTATTGTTACCTCTATCAACTCTCGGAGTACACCACGCCCGACGCTATATATATATATTTATATATATATTATATATTATATAATATATATATATATTATTAATATATATATATAATATATTATATATATATCAGCTATATATAATATATACCCAAAATCTCGGTTCGAAGTCACGACGCGTCAAACAACTCACGTTGTTTTACTACATCATCCGTAAACTTTTAAACGAGCGTTAGCACATAGCTTAATTTAAAATTAAATTGTTTCCTTAATCGTTTGCTTCTATCAGCCCTCCGAGGTTTAATACTATATTATATTATATATATATATATATATAGTATATATTTTATATTAAATATATATATCATATATATATATATATATATATATATATATATATATATTATTATATATATATATTTATTATATACTATATAATATATATATATTTTTATATATAATATTATATATAATATTTTATATATTTAATATATATTATATATATAGTATATATATATATATCATATATATATAGTATTAATATATTATATATATATATATATATATATATATATAAATTTCCTATGAAAATAAACATTACTCACAAATATACTCTATAAGAATCTAAGATGATTTATAGTATCACAAAATTATTTGTTTTCGCCAATTTAATTTTTAAACGTTCATGATATTTTAATATTTAAATAAATTAATGAATTTTTTATTTTAATGTTCCTATGAAAAATTGAGTCTAGTAGTTCTCAATAATTTTGAGGTATTTAATAAGGTATTTATAATTTATAATAGTGTTTAAGATACTGTAAATAGTACGTACTTTAACACGTATTAATTTTATTTTAAATATTATATATATATTATATATAATTTTTTTTTTTTTTTTTTTTTTTTTTTTTTCTTTTAATATATTATATATATATATTATATTATATTATAATATTATATATATATTATATAATAATATAATATATCATATACATTTCCTATGAAAAATAAATACTCAAACATTACTCTATAAGAATCTAAGATGTTTATAGTATCACAAAATTATTTGTTTTCGCATTTAATTTTTAAACGTTCATGATATTTTAATATTTAAATAAATTAATGAATTTTTTATTTTAATGTTCCTATGAAAAATTGAGTCTAGTAGTTCTCAATAATTTTGAGGTATTTAATAAGGTATTTATAATTTATAATAGTGTTTAAGATACTGTAAATAGTACGTCTATAATACATATTATTTAGTTAAATACCTGTCTCAAAAAAAAAAAAAAATGCATACTCTTCTATAATAATCAAAGATTGTATTGGTAAGATTCAT
>JABUQX010041900.1:55000-59581 GCA_015478945.1 Trachelipus rathkii
AATAGAAATTATCATCAAAATATGATAATAATACTGCGAATAATAAGTAATATTATAATAATAAATAATAATAATAATATAATAATAATAATATAATAATAAATATTAATATTATAATCGAATAATGAATAATAATAATAATAATAATGAATAATAATAATAATAATAGAATAATAATAATATTATAATAATACAATAATAATATTAATAATTAATAAATAATCAATAAATAATAAATAATAGTAAATAATAATAAATAATACATAAATAACACTACTCATAGATATTATTATGATATATCATCATATATAATAATAACAAATAACAATAAACAAACAAACAAAAACAAATCACACACAAAACACAAAAACAAACGACAAATATAAATGCAATAACAAGAAACAAAAACAAAAAACAATAACAATAACAATACAATAATAAGAATAACAATACAATAACAATAACAAAAAACAAAAACAAAAACAAAAACAAAAACAAAAACAAAAACACAACAAACAAAAAACAAACAAAACAAAAAACATTAACATAACCAATAACAATAACAATAACCGAATAACAATAACAATAACAATAACATAAAATAACTTGCAATACAAAGCATCAACCAAAACAAAAACAAAAACAAAAACAAAACAAAACAAAACAAAAACAAAACAAAAACAAAACAAACACAACAAAACAAAAACAAAAACAAAACATTAATATAGCAATAGTAAATAACAAAAACCATTTATAGAACATAATAACAGTCATTATGGGATAATAATAAAAAATATAACTAATAACAACAACAATAAAAAAAAAAATAACAATAATAACAAAACAACAAAAACAAAAATTAACAATAATCTAATAATAATAATAATAACAATAACAATAACAATAAGATAATAACTAATATAATAATTAGAATATTATCCTCTAAAAATTAATAATAAAATAAGAGTCATACGAGTGTAGCAATACTAATGTGTGATGCGTACTTCATACCTGATATAATAACCCACAATAACAATAAGCAATAACGACTAACAATTAACAATAACAATACAATAACAATAACACTAGAAATATTAATAATATAACAATTAATAATAACAATAATTAATAATAAAAAAATAATGAATAATATAATAATAATAATAATATAATAATATAATAATATAATAATAATAATAAATACAACAACAATAACAATAACAATAACAAAAAAAAACAAAAACAAAAAACAAAAACAAAAACAAAACAAAACAAAAACAAAAACAAAAACAAATAACAATAAACATAACAATAACAATAACAAAAACATTAACAAAATTTAACGAAAGCAAAACTACTATAAAAAAAACAAAACAAGAAACAAAAACAAAACAAAAACAAAAACAAACAAAATAATATAATATATACACAATAATATATAATAAAAATAATAATATGCATAATAATAATTATAAATCGATGATAATAATAATAATAATAATAATATAATAATAATTAATATCAATAATAATATACCATATCATAACATAATAAAACAATAACAATACAATACAATAACAATAAAGAATTACATAACATAATATAATATAATAATTCATAAGACAATAATAATCATAATAAAATAAATCTTAATAATAATAAAACAACAATAACAATAACAAAACAAAAAAAACAAACCAAAAAAAAAATAATTAATAATCAATAATAATAATAATAGAATAATAAGCATATAATAATAAATAATAATAATAATAATAATAACAATAAAAATAAATAATTAAGAAAAACACAATAACAATAACAATAACATCCAACACTGAGTTTCATAAGTCGTAACTTATTATATTTAATAATAATTATATTAAAAAAATAATCTTTAATTTCTCAGCTCCTATTTATATTGAATATATCAATGTATATGATTTTTTCACCAAATAATAAGTTAACTGATTTTTATTGTATAAAAAAATTTTTTTTGAAGTTAAATTGAAAAACTTCTCGAATGTGATGAAGTGATTTTTATTTTTTTTTTTTTTTTTTTTTTTTTTTTTTTTTTTTTTTTTTTTGAGGGAAAAACCGATTTATTATTTAATTTTATTTATTTTTTGTTTTCTTGGTGGTGACAAATTGCAAGTTATGTATGTTATGTATGTTATGTATGTTATGTATGTATGTATGTATTGTATGTATGTATGTTAATAGCTATGTATGTATCGATGTATGTATGTATGTAGTATGTATGTATGTATGTACTGTATTCATGTATGTATTATGATCTGTATTATGTATGATGTGTATGTATGTATTATGTATGTATTTTATGTATAAATATATAGGTATGTTATATGTATGTATAGTTTACATGTGAACAATTATGTATGTATGTATGTATGTATGTATGTATGTCACTTATGTATGTTTATGTAGTATGGATTATTATGTATGTCATAGTATGTATGTACTGTATTATAATGGGAGAATCTAAAACCAATAAATCTATATATAAAAAGTAGTAAGTAGAATTCTAAGAAATATCAGATGTGCACGTATTGTGGAGAAGAAAACGTACGCAAGGGTTAAACTTTGTTAATTGGAAACAAGATACATATGTAGGGAAACAAGTCACTACAAGTTTGACTACGGACAGATTCAACGTTAAGGAAAAGCCGCATCAAGCCGGTATTAGATAATTTAATAGGAATTTTACTTATTATTTGTGCACCAGAAATTTTAAAGATTTTTAATTTATCGTATAGTATTATGCATTTTAGGGGCTGAGCCAGAGCGGAGCTTGAAACTGATTGAAATTGAGATCGAGTTAGACAACAACATCCGGATCATTGGATCGATTCACGCTGAGAACGGCAGCATCTTGAACGGTCGGAGCTGGAGAGATTTTGACAGTAAATTGAAAATGTGAGCAGTGTTTTGGTCTCTACTGTCACTGATCATGTGTTCTAGTTCTGACGAGCAGGAGATCAGGATTCGGCGAGAGTTGATTATAGTTTCGGTTCGTTGATTTGAAACTAAAATTTGTAGTTATTTTTGTTTCGATATATGATTATCGCGTGTCATGATTTTAAAAGTTGATCTGTGTGGGTGCACAGATATCTATTCAAAAGTGTAGAAGCTTCTCGTGGGAAAAGCTTCTTTTATTTGGAAATTGAGTTAGTTAGTTTTTTGCGACTTATTTAATGGATATAAAAATAAACTTTTTTGCCTTTTTGATACTACGATTATTTGTAGGATATGTGAACGAAGGGTTGTTAAAACAGAGGTTACTAACTGAGGTTGAAAATTGGTCGTATTTTTAAAATATAAATTTTTAGAAAATTGTTATTCTTTTTCCTCTCATTTATATTGCAAATTAAATATGTATAATGAAGTTAGTTTATTAAACAGAGGAGTCATGTATTCGCACGGTTTCGTATGTATGTTTATGTATGTATATGTTATTATGTAATGTAGTATGTAGTATGTATGTATTTATGTTTTATGTATTATGTATTTATTATGTATGTATGTATGTATGTATGTATGATTATGTATGTATATATATATACTCACTATATATATATATATTATATATATATTATATATATATAGTATATATATTATATATATATTATTATATATACTATATAAATATTATATATATATCTATATAATATATATTTATATATAATAATAATATTATATATAGTATATATATTAATTGCATAAAAGACTTTTTTTAAACAAAAATAATTTTAAATTCAGTCTCATAACAATAAAATACATGGTACACAATGTAATTCTAATTACATTAATTTGACTTTTAAAATAAGAAAAAAATCAAATTTTAAGAATTACATTTAATACCTTCAATTTCTTAGAGATTTATTTATAATCTTTTCCTCATTTCACTAAAAAAATTTAAATTTTACACAGAAATTGTGAATATTTTACATTTAGCTAAAACCATGAAACTTGAAGAATAACAAGTATTAATTATTTTATTATCCCTTCTAAATTTTAAAGGTGCTTTAGAGCGTCTTTCCTAATTATGCATCAGTATTACGATAATAATCATAGTTACTGTTTTACAATGGGATGAAATTATGAGACTATTTTTGCTGCAAGAATTTTAAGCAAAAGATTTGTTAAAGTACTATTGTGATTGTTAATTTAAAAATGGTAATTATGGAATTTAGGAAGGAAATAAAATAATTTAATTTAAATTGCTTTTGCGTTATGATTTCTAGTTCAGAGATAAAAAACTCCTTCAATTTGAATTTCCTTATACAATATCTCTTGTTTACAGCAACTTTTTTCTCCCTAATATTTCTATCTATTCATACACAGTAGAAATTTATTAAGATTTCTTATTATGAATTTGACGTAGCCTGTTTTCTATACTAAATAAAGTTCACCAAAGGTACAGATTTTGAAATAAAATAAATCCAATTATATTTATCTATTTTCCATATGCATTTGGCTGTATACAAGACCTGGACTTCCAGTGCTAGCCACGAATGACTTGGAGAATTCCTATCCTTAAAGGAAGAGTAATCTCTCCTT
>JABUQX010041901.1:0-30000 GCA_015478945.1 Trachelipus rathkii
TTACCGTAATAATTATCTATAATAATCAATTTAGAGTGCGACTGTTCTTTTTCTGTGTGTTTTTAATAATACACTCATACTTTATAACATTGAACATAACGGTATTATAGTAAATGGTGGGAGCGATTTAAGGGAAACAAGAGACCGTCCCTCTGTTGCATAAGTTTGGAAGACACCATTAAACTGAGCGTAGATGAAATTATGTAGCAATCAACATATATATATAGTGTGTTACTTGGTCAAGGATAGTGTTATTTTCCAAATAAAATATTTTATATGGATGAAGTACTGTATCACTTTATAAGTTTCATTGAGTAGTCATTATTGAGTTTGAGAGTTATAATGCTTACTCAGTATTAGAGCTACTTGTTGATGGCTCTTTATGACGGGAGATTCAATCAAGGGCTGCTTTTGTGCTTTTTGAGAAGTTGGAAGTGTGGGCAGTACAGGTAGACTGGTTGCAGTACTTTGCCTGAGTTTCATCAACGGAATTTAAGAGTAGGTAGGATTCTATTTAAGTAGATGGGTTATGTGATTTGGAGCTATAGGTATTAAACTAACGTGGAGGCGAGGGTGGAATGATATCTATGTGATATATGAGTGAGCGTAAGAATTTGGATTTGAATTTAGTCACTGAGAATATATTAATTTCATTGAGCGGCGTATAGCATCTCTTCACTGCTCTCAATAATTTAATGTTAATAGATGTATAACAGATATAGCTTATCTAAAAACCTATATTCACTGTTCAAACAGTGATATATATATAAGACTGAGGCATTTTGTAAGAGGAAGCACTGTGGGGTCCTTTGCAGTATTTACTGCAGATTAGTAGGCGACGTAATTCTAGGGAGCTATTGGAGTGTCGAATATCAAATATATCTCGCTGTATTCTGGGCGCACATTCACGATTCACCACCCTGCTTTTCGCACAAAATACACGCAGCTATTTTCGGGAGGACTCTAACTCCACTCTTATATATTAACCAGACTCCGACTTCCACCGCTTTGATAAATCCGTACCCGACTCCCTCTTTTCAGACACAATACCACCGAGACTATTTCGACGAAGAGCTAACGCCACTCTGGTCGACTTGGGTATATTATACATGACAGATATAGCACCTGAAATACTACCTCTCTATTGGTGACCCCATAACTTCCTGATGCTGTAACTCTCTATCCGTAATTTCTCGTGATATGAGTAGCAAGGGTTGTGTTTGATTTGAGTCAAAGAGTCAATGTAGTTAACATAACCACCATTCGCGAGCGGTGTTAGAGAGATATGAAATATAGTTCTCAATAGATTTGGAATGGTACGCTCTCTCGATGCCAGGTGTGCACACCAACCTCTATAAATGTTTGTGACGAGGTGCGAAGAGAACTGAATTTTCTTCATACGATTCGACTACTCAGAATAAAGCAACTTCACTTTCTAATATTTTAATATTTATATAACTCATTATTTGAAATTTCTTCTTTCTATATTTGTTGGAAAATCTTCCTCTGTGGAGTTCTTCCAAAAACAACAGCAATAGACTTAAGCGCGCGATATAGAAAATATTAGGCGCCGCTCTTTAAGCATGTGTGTTATCAAATAAGTCACGCTCCCCCACCTTCCACAAATCTCCAGAGAGACGTTAAGGATGAACAGAATGGAACTTTGATGTTCGGTTAGCAGCTTTTACAGCAGAATGGAACCCATTCTCATCAATTAGTGACTGGAGGGTCCTTAGCTCCTAGGCTTTTTCAAGTGCCCTACCGAGAGGACGGTTCTGTGCTAGTAAGAGTTTTTGAGGTAGCGGATCGCAGTATGTAATACATCGGGAATAATGACATGTCTGCTGACATTCCTGGAGGAGGTGCAGCATATGGAGTAAACGAATGAGAAGCGACTGTTACGGGGGGCACCTTTGCGGGATTTCCCGGACCGTTGGGGCAGTCACCTGAGGTGTTCGGGGTTTGCTGGTCGACGAATCGATGGATAGTTCTGAGCGTGTAAGAGAGCACGACGTCGATGTATATATGTATATTGAAACTAGCCAAATCATGACAGGCTGACTCGCCATTGCATTCGAGAGAGGATCGCATCTAAAGAACGAATAACGTGCGGGCACCATCATTAGAGGCCATGCGAAGTAAGGAGTATTAGGTACTCTGGGTTTTCATGGAGTAGATACAATGCACTGCTGTTCGACCCATCTCACGAGATCTGTCAAGTACTAACAGGTTTTATGCACACCACCTATTTACGTAATCAAGGGCTTTTAACTTCGCCTGAAAAATATTAATTAAACTACAAAACTTCGTCTCCATGGATGACAACAGAGTTACGATAATATATCCCTGCATGGCACGTATATTCTTTGAATTGCCGGGATCGTAAGTATATATGAAGGAGATTATGGATATATTTTCAATAAGGGAAGGGTAATCCTCTTCTCCCACAGCAGGTCACAATCAGAGACCCCCACACAACCAACCCGGACCCACACCCCGTAAAGGGTGGGCTATATAGGAGAGATGTGGCCCTGTAGGTGAGGTCGCAGATCCTCCCAGAACTTAACGTCGGTGACGCCATCGCATGCTTACCATCTCTCTGTACAGGTCCGAACTAAGAATGTGGTCCGACCCGTGACCAGGTTCCGCAAAGTATGAGAATTATACAACCAAAAAGTGCAGAAACAGCCTCCTCAGTGGTTAGCAGAGGCTCAGGTTCACTATTGGCGGCCCGGTCAGAGGTGAGCGTAAATGACCGGTTTTTAAACTGTACCCTCATCCACGGGGAGGAAGTGTGGGGTGAACTGAAAACCCATGTAGGAAGAGGCACCGGATGGCCCATGGGGCTGTGATGGGAAAAGGGAAGGGCAACATTATACAATTAATTGAAGGGACTTATGGGTGGGAATTCAAAAAATCCAGTTTTTCGCTCTAGGACACTGAAGGGCAGTATATCCCGCCCAACAGTATCCCAGAGAGCCCACCCACCAACTGCAAGGTAACTGGACAGCGGGTGGGTATATATATATATATATATATATATATATATATATATATATATATATATATTATATATCCAATGTTTATATATTATAATATAATATATATATATATATATATATTATATATATTATATATATAATTAAAATATATATATATATAAATGTACGACATATATATATATATAATATATATATATATAATATATATACCTTAATGCTTTTATATTTAGATTGTAATTCAAATTATAATCAAACAATGAAAAAAAAAAAGAAGAAAAAATCTCAAATTTTATGAGATAAGTTTTGAAAAGCCTTTTGGCCTTTGACACTTTATAGGCTTTATAACAGAGAAAATAATAGGTTTTTGACATTTATTATTATTAGGTCTGTGCATTTTAAGCTTGTAAAGAAATATTTTCCTGTAAGTTTTTTAGCCTTTTTTAGATGTTTCTGGATGTAATCATTTTAGGATAGTAAATTTTGCTCCTTTCCCTCCTAAAGAGCTTGATAAATATATATATTATATATATATATATATATATTATATATATATATATATATATAATATATAATATATATATATATATAATATATATATATATATATATAATATAAACTGGACTGCTGTGAAACAAAATCAATTAATGGCAGCTGTGACCGAGCTATATATATATATATATATATATATATATATATATATATATATATATATATATATATATATATATATATATATATATATATATATAATATATATAGTATAATGTTTTTTCTTTATATATATATATAAATATATATATATATATATATATATATATATATATAATATATATATAATATATATATATATATATATATATATATTTATATATATATAACATTTTAAAAATCGCAAGCGGGTATGGTAGGACTGTAAAATATTTTTAAAAATTGCAGGCGGGTACGGGTTGGCCATAAGGCATTTGAAAAATTCCTGGCCGGGTACGGGCGGGCTATGTAAAACGGTTAAAGGATATGGGAGGATGAAGGATACAAAATTCAAGCCCGTCTAGGTCTCTAGTAGAAAATAACAAATCCTCAAATAAATAGTGGGTTGGCCCTCATCTGGTCCTTCGCATTCCTTCCAACAGCTCCGGCATTGATGAAACGATCTTTGTGGGATGTTGCCCAACTCCTCCATCAAAGCACACCCCAGCTTCCTGAGTGTCGACAGAGTATGTGCCATGGCTCCAACACGCATCCCAACATATCTAGAACATGCTCTGTGGGATTCAAGTCTAGGATTCTCGCTTTTACGGGAAGGAGTGGATCCCAATTATTCAAAGTACAGGTGAACGATTTTTGCAGTGTGCGGTCCGGCATTTTCTTGGAGTAATAAGCATGTGTTGCCAATGAAGGATGCGAAAGACACTGCATATTCCTGAAGGATGTCGTACATATATATCTTTCTTCAGCTAAACTTTTCATGTACAGTATGTGAAACTCCGTGCAGGCTTATAAAATTATGCTAGATCACACAATTACAGAGGTTCCTCCAAAAAGCTAGCCTTGGGGAAATGTTTCAAAGGTCAAAGAGCCCAATTGGACATTTTCACATTCGTTTACATCGGTCTTGTACATGTGGAGCAAACCTTGACTCATATGTGAAGATCACATTTCTCCATTGTGTCATTGTCCAATTTCCATAGGCCTATAAAAACTACAATCGGGCAACCCGATACTCCCTAGTGAGAAGAGAACCTGTGGCAGGTCGTCTAGCAGTCATTTTGTAGTTGAACTCTCTGTTGGAACCGATCTCGCAGAACTGACAGATGGAGAAATCTGTCTCTCTTCACCGAAGTAGCCATCAGGGAATCCTGATATTGTCTTCTTCGGTTTCTGTTAGTCTTTCTGAACCGGCGGTGGATCCGATACATGTCAATTAGTTGACCCCCAATCGCTGAATCACTTGTCTCTACGAGGGTGCTATTTCCAATTATGGGATCGTCCGAATAGCAAAATCCTTTGCTTTTGCTATTTGTCTGCCCATTTTTCAGGTACTTTAGGTCAAATAAAGACACGGAAAATGCAATTTGGAGCTCAGTAATCACTCGGACAGAGAATGGTCTGTACTTCAGTTTCGGTGGTATGAGCTTGGACTGAACATTGTATGCACTTCACATTGGTTGCTAAGTTTGTTGGTTGTTCTATTGTTCAAACCTACCTTAGTGTTACTTTTGTAACACTATGAACGCAACAAAAGTTATTTCTAATCGCATAGTTGATCACCTAATACTAAATTCCATGTAATGAACAAATTTTGTCAGGGTTATATATATATATATATATATATATATATATATATATAATATATATACTATATATATAATATATATATATATATATATAATATATATATAAATATTACTGTATATATATATATATATATAATATATTATATATATATAGTATTATATATATATATATATATATTATTATATTATATATATATATATATATATATAATTATATATTATATATATTATATATATCATACTGTATATATATAATATATATATATATATATATATATATATATAATATATATATATACTATATATATATATATATATATATATATATATATATATATATATATATATATATATATATATATAATATATATATATATATATATATATATATTTATAAATATACATTATATATATATATTATATAGTATATATTATATATATATATATATATATATATATATATTATTACACTCAAGCATTTAACTATAAACTTAGTTACTCATCTTTAAAAGTAAATCATTTCTTTCCTACAATTTTTACTTTTATTTTTAGGTCGTTTCTACTCCCCTTTAAACTATTTTCATCACGGGAAAACCAATTTTCCCTTTTTTTATTTTATTTTTTTTTTGTTTCGTCAGGGAGGAACATTAAATCATTTTCATCAATTTATTTTTTTTCTTATTTTTTCTTATTTTTTTTATTTTTTTTTTTTTTTTTTTTATTTTTTTTTTTTTTTTTGAAAATTTGTTATGATAAGCTTTGTAAAAGTTTTACAGATTAAACTGTTAAAACTTTTTTCTCTCTCTCTATTTTTCTTGCCTCTTACAAACTTTTTCAAAATGCAGCGGAGATTTTATGACATGTTAAAAAAAAAAACTCTTGTGCCTAAAAATATGCAAACAATTAAATTTTAAATTAAAAATATGAGAAAATTAAATATTTTGAGATATTTTTTATTTTTGAAAAGGGTTGCTGTTAAATATTTGGTTGTTTTGGTTGTTATCCTTTCCTTCTTCTTCATGGTGTTCAAATACTTAGGCACAATACGTACATGTATTCTTAAAACCGGCATTTAATTTAATACTGTTTATGTTTATGTACGTAAGAGTAAATAAAAGATAAGTAGGTTGAACGCAAACGAAATAAGAAAAGAGTAAAAAAAAATTTGAATAAATAAAGAAACCTTCAAAGTTAAAAAATAAAAAGGATTCGAAGTAGTAAAGTAACGTGTCCTATGGTTCAGTTGGTAAAACACAATGCTCGCAATCCCTGTATCCCGGAATGGAATCCTGCTCGATTGTAAAGCAAAACCAAGTCTGTGTTGTGTAAGCTTATCACCTGCACAGGTAAAATTATTCAATCGCTGAAAGCAATGTCATGATAAACAAGAAGTGGTGAATCCTGACGGAGGTCCGATGCTCCCCTTAAAATAGTAACATGAACTAATCGTGAAGGTAAAGTGATTGACTCATGTATTTGAAGACGCTGTTTCGATCCCTCATGTTGAGCCTTGGAAGAATCTTCCTTGAAATCTCCCTTCCTCGAATACAGCAATACTCGTCAAAATATTATAACACCAGTATGGCATAGCATTTGATAGGAGTTTAACCTAGCATTTAGAAAAAATGAAGAATTAACTGGACGCTATATTTTTTTGTAGTTTGGTTATATATATTATATATATTCAGTACATTTAAAAAATTTTAAATTCTCTTTTCTCCAGCAAAATTGTTTATCCTCTTTTATTTCGTTTCTCAGAGTTGACCTAACCAATTAAGAACCTAAGCTCGTGTGTTGTTCCTCCAGGAAGACAGAAAAAATTGCTCTTCAGAACATCATAAGTACAGAGCTAGGAAACTCACTTACTCTGAGTACTAGCAATGTTTTTGTTCTTTTTTTTCGAGAAAGGATTTCAAAAACTATTTACAGCAGAACAAAAACTGCCTTTGGTCTCATTGTTATTACTTGAAAAAGGACAAAAATGTCGAAAATTTGTAATCAGTGAATTTAAATTGTGTTGCAATTTATTTAAAGTGTTTTTAACGATATAGTGTATTGCGATATGTAATTTTAAAGAAACCCAGGGTATCTACGCCAACATATATATATGATATATAATATATATAGTTCATATCTGCTTTTGTTTCAATTTTCTTTTAATATCGAACCTATATCCAATGACATATACATTATATATTATATTATAAGTAGTAACAGTACGAGAAGCGGAGTGCCACATTGCAGAGAAGGAGTGCCACATTTCAAATGTTGCGAAGCAACATTTGCAATGTTGCACGAGAGCCAGCGAGCGAAGCTCGCGTACATATGATTGTATTTTTTTTAATGTAAGTAATTTTATGATCGTGTATATATGATGATTATATTTAACCTTACCGCTACCCCCCCTTTTTATATTTACTTATGTGCGTGCGCACCGTAGGGTGCGCACATCGAGTGTATGTTGAATGACGCAGTCATCAACATTACACCGAGATGTCATTACACCATACTCATCACCATATCACGCATTCACAATATCATCACGCACACACAGCACACATCCCACGTTACCCACCGTCCCAGCCGCCCTTTTTCCTCGTCTTTCTCTCTCTTCTCTTATCCCCACGCATCTCTACCGCGCTACCTTCTTACTGTTTACCCTACCGCCCCTTTTCGTTGCCATGAACATTCATCTATTCCTCTCTTGCCCCTGTCTACACACACCACACACTACACGACACACAGGCACATCACACGTTGTGTTCCGGCGGCGCGCGCGTTTTGGCTCCGACTGGTCCCGCCGCCGCGCTTTCGCGCACCGTGTGCCGCTTTTCGCCGCCTCCGCCCCTGCCTCCGCCGCCGACGTTCGTTTGGTATAACTCGTTTCGTCTTTGCGTTCTGCGTTGTCATGAGCTGAGATTGGGGTTTTACTACTGCCGACTCGCCATCCCCTCCATTCTTGTGAATATATTTGATATAAATAATTATGTAAGGAACTCGAATCCCGTCCTTTCGGCTGCTCTACCACGGTGATTGCCAGGTAAGTATCGGACTTAACTGACCGTGCCAAGCGGCCTTTCAGACCTTCTTTCAAATGATGTTTATATAGAAATTTTAGTTCAAAATGTGTATTAAAATATGTAAATAATGAATTAAACATTTTCATTCCCATGCATTGCTTTGAGAGTTTCAAGGGTGGATTAGTCTAATGAGCGTTGCGGTTAAATGGCTAAATCGAAGAGAATTCCCTTTCAGTTGCACGGTAATTACTCGTTTTTCTTCGATTAAGTTTCTGACTCGATTAAGGTATTACGCCTGGGCAGTGGAAAGAAAATAGGTTTTCTGACAAATTTAAACTCTACGAATATAATAATTATATATAATAATATATATCTATATATATATATATATATATATATATGATTATATATATATATAATATATAATATATATATATATTATATATATATATATATAGATATATACTGTATATATATAGTATATATAAAATATATATATAATAATATATAATATTATATATATATATATATATATTATATAATATATATATATATATATATATATATGATATATATATTACTGCTATGTGTTATTATATATATATATTATATATCATATATTATTTATTGACTAATATATAATATATATATATATATTATATATATATATATATATATATTATATATTAATATACTATATATATATATAATATAATATATATATATAATATACTATTATATATAAATAAATATTACTGCTAGTGTATTATAATATATATATATATATATATATATATATATATATATATATATATAATATATTATATATTATATATATATATATATATATATTATAATATATATATATATAATATATATATATATATAATAAACATGCTCATTCACTGTAAAATCTCATCTCCATCTAACAATTTTAAAGTAATACAGTTTTATTGTTTATTAATCATACTATTTGATATATTTTTCAATTGGGAATTGGGCAATTCACATAGTAAGAATACAAATGTATGTTCTTGGTCAGGTTGCGAATTTTTTTGGAGAGAGAGAGAGAGGAGAGAGAGGAGAGAGAGAGAGAGAGGAGGAGAGAGATGAGAGAGCGAGAGAGAGAGTGGAAGATCGAGAGGAGAGAGAGAGAGAGAGAGGAGAGAGAGAGAGAGAAAGCAGGAGGAAGAGAGAGTCTTCTTTGCTTCAATTTCCATTCTGCTTCTTCTCACAAATCACACAGCAACATGTGGACGTCCACAAAGGCATTAACAACGAACAACTAACAACACCAACAACAACAATCAACAACAACAACAACATCACAAACAACAACAGCATACAACAACACAACAACAACAACAACAATCTCCGCCATGACAGCAAGACAAACAGAACAACATGAAAGTCCATGAATGTGATTTATGTTCTGGCCCCTTTTTGCGATTCATTTTTTTTTTCCATTCTTTCTGCCTCTACCTCTTACCTTCAGATTTATATTATTATTATATTATTATTAATAGTATTGTGATTGTAATTTTTTATCGTCCATCTTAAAACAATTTAAATTCTTCCATTATTCATTCTATTTTATATATTTTTTTCATTGATTGTAATCACATAGTTATTGATACAATGTATTCTGGTCAGTTTGGCGAATTTTTGAGAAGAGAGTAGAGAGCAGAGAAGAGAGAGAGAGAGATGAGAGAGAGAGAGAGAGGAGAGAGAGATAGAGAGTTGAAGAGAGAGATGAGAGAGAGAGAGAGAGAGAGATCGAGAGAGAGATTCTTCTCCATCGAACCATTTTCCATTCTGCGTTCTGCATCCAAAAAATCCACAACGAAACGTGACAGTCACAAAGGCTTACAACCAGACATACAACAACAACAACAACAACATACAAACAACAACAACAACAACAACAAAAACAACAACAACAACGACAACAACATACAGACACTGTGCCAAATGACAAGCGAGACAAACAGAACAACATGGAAGCCATGAATGCGATTTACTTCTGTCCTCTTTTTCGATTCGATTTTTTCCCGATCTTCTGCCTCTACCGTCTTATTATATTATGTATTGATTATATTATGATTATATTATAATTATTATATTATTCTTTTATTATTATCTTCCATCTTTAACAATTTGAATATTATACAAATCTAGCAATCTATTTCTATATAGTTGTTTTCATTTGACTTTGTAATGCAAGTATAGAATGAATGCAATGTTTTCTGTCTCCCAGCGTTGCGAATTTTTGAGAGAGAGTGAGATGAGAGAGAGAGAGGAGAGAACAGGAGAGAGAGAGAGTAGAGAGAGAGAGAGAGAGAGTAGAGACGAGAGAGAGAGAGAGAGAGAGAGATTAGAGAAGAGAGAGAAGAAGATCGTTCTTCTTCCATCGAACCATTTTCTCATTCTGCTGTCTTCATTCACAAATCATCACAGCAACATGTGACTAGTCACAAAGGCATAACACGACAACAACAACAAACAAGCAGGCAACAGCCGCAGGCAACAGACAACTCACAACAACATCACATCAGCAGACAACAAAACAACAACAAACTAACACAACACCAACAACAACAACATAACAATCCATGAACGCAACCCACTCCAAAAATCCATGAATGTGATGTTAATTCTGCCCTTTTTCGATTCATTTTTTTCTTTCCATTCTCTGCTCTCGTCTACAAACCCTGTCTTATGATTTATTAATTATTATTAATTAATTATATTATTATTATATTATTATGCTATTATTATATTATTGATTATTATTCATTAATATTATTATATTATTACTTTATCTCCATCTTCAAACTAATTTAAAATTATTCAATTTATCAATACCTATTTTATATATTTCATTGATTTTGTTAATCACATAGTAATGAAAACGAAGTATTTCTGGTCAGTTGCGAATTTTTGAGAGAGAGATGAGAGAGAGAGAGAGAGGAGTAGGAGAGAGAAGAGAGAGAGGAGAAGAGAAGAGAAGAGAAGTTACGAAGAAAGTTCTGCCCTGAGGCCGTCGGCCTTGAGATATTTGGCCCAAAATGTAACAGAAAACGAAACAAACAAATACAAGCGTGGTATTATTTACGATCTCTGTATATAACGTGTTCGACGCTGATAAACTATCCTAGTGACTATTAAAGAATTAGATGCAAGTCAGTATTCCTCTGTGATAAAGTGCACATATCATCAGCTCTAATTATTTTTACCCAGGTATGAGAGTGAAACCACCATTTAAATAGTTTTTTTTTTTATAGTTATGTAGATATTAAAAATATGATATATATATATATATTATATATATATATATACTATATATATATATATACGATATATTATATATATAATTATAATATATATAATATAATATATAGTATATATATAATATATATATATTATATATATCATCTCACCCTGCAAACGTCCCCTTTGGTGCGTCAGGCGGGAATATTGTAAATTCTCCAGAAACTTCTGTTCTTATAATGGATATTATATAGTTAATCAGTTTCGTTCTTGCGCACCCCTCAAGATCTTTGTCGGCCAAGAGGCGTATCTTAGCTGAAAGTTTTATTCGGATAGGGAGAGGGATCTGTATTCTAAATCGTTCAATCGCTGACTGAATAATGTTTTAAACATGCTATTATGCTCGATATTTCTCTATGTTGTCCATTCATTATTGGAAACCCCTCATCACACTTCAATGATAAATCGAATATAGTCAAGTTTTCACGTCTCCTCGCTGCATGCTGAAGCTCGATTCTATATAACCATTTACAAGGATCAATCTATTGCATAACATAACACCGTGTTCTTGGTAGGATCACGGGGTGTGGTAAAGGATGGTCTATTCTGAATATCTGAATCCGGATTGTGAGACGACACACTGTATACCAAAGATTTTAACGAATGAACCAGTAGCTTTGATATACATATAACACCCATAGCTGCGTCTTTTCTAAAATGCGCTATAGATTCCAAGAGCTGTTAACAGCTGACAACTTCCTAGCCGCTACTGTTGCCAACAAGAGAACCAGTCTAGCCCCCACCTGTTTTAACTAGCAACGTCAATAAACGGTGATTTTCATGAGACTTACCAGTTCATGCATCGGGTAATTTTCGATTATAATATATATTATATATGATATAATATATATTATATATATATATATATATATATTATATATATAATATATATATTTATATAATATATATATATATATACTAAAAGGAAAAGGGTAGAAAATTACGGTTTTAATTAAAGCTTCATCATGTATTCCGGAAACTAAATAATCAATTGACAGAAATAATTTGTAAGCATCGAAAATATCTACAAAAATGCATTGTGCCAACAATATCGTTTAAAAACACTTAATGAAATAAATACAATAAATTCCCGCATAATACTAGAAGTGTTGAAGCTGGAGAGCAGCCTACATCCCAAATTTTTACATAATTAATTATTGTTATAGTTTTAACAAAAGGAAATGAGTAGATATGATTATTCCATAAATAACTGTTCAAAGTTTAAAGAGTCAATTCAGGATACACTCCGTTCTTTTTTTCCTCTTGTAAGAGGAAATCCAGTGACCGACGTATTCACATGCTCGATGTGAAGGTGTAAGCACGAAGCCGCTATCCTTTTTCAACCTTACAGAATCTACTTCATTAATTAGGCGAACACTCTAAAACGGGTTCGTTGTAAACAGTACGCTTTATGTTTTCTTCATTCATACTTTGAGTAAGCAAAGCACATTACGGGCTCTGTCAATTTCAATAAGTTGAGGGTGGTTCCCGATAAAGCGAGGCCGGTAATCGGATTCTGCAGACTCCGCTAAAATGAAAGATTGAGGTCAGTAAGTGTCCCCCTTTCTTCAGAAAATGTTTATAAGTGACTTGCGGTTACATAGCTGAAAGATCTGGCTGAGATCAACGCTACAAGTTATCTATTCGTTCGCGTATTCTCAAGATTCATACCCAGTGACCACTATCCACATAAAGCAGTGGCTGGTCTATTAGATCGTGGCATAGGTCTCCGAACATAGAGATTGTACCCCATTATACGACATTTCATAATCACGTCCTGACCATTCACATGTAAACTGACACCCCTAAGATTGAAAGGGGCGGAATTGATATTGGTGATTTTTTGATAATGCCCTGATATTGCTTCGTGTTCTAATCAATTCCCAGCTATTACCTTTTTGAGGAAGATTGCCGCCTAACAATAATTGTGGAATGCTGCATGCCTTGTAAAACGTGATGAAGTTAAAGTACGTTTGGTTCCAACTCTTCTGACTGGTACTTCTGGCTGTGGTTGTTAATGAAGCTGACTTTCTCATTTCCAAATCTTGGGGAAATAACTTACCTTCTAACATAGAGAAAGCCTTCTAACAGTTTGATGATAGGTCCTGGACTGTCAGTTGTTAGCATTCGGTATCTATTTTTATTGTTAAGGTGCGAATTCGGCTGCTGATCGGACAAGCGGATTTTGGCATCTACAGATGGTATAATAAGTCTTTCCTGAGAGAATATATCACCATTTAAACGACCGTAGAATTCGTAAGTGTTATTTATGACTTTAGCAGCTTTAGCTGCATGTGCATCCTCATCTTTGAAGCTGTAAAAAACCACATGATTGAAGATGAGACTGCTTAGCATCATCAGAAAAGTTCAGTAGATGTTCTATGTAGCTTCTATAAGGATAACTAGCTGCTGAAGTGCCGAGCGAAGTTTCATTGAGGTAAACATCAATCTGATTAAAACAAGAATATAGAAAGTTCGGCTCTGTATACACTATGTGGTCGCCACCTGTAGGAAGGTCTGTACCATCAGGGTTTGTCAATTTCGTTTTAAAATATAGAAATACATTAGATGGATCTAGATATTGGTCTGATGTGCCTGGGATATTGAACTCTAAAGGAACGTCAGTGCTGGTGATCGAGTGTGTGTGGGATTAATGCTGATGAAGTTGCTGTCGCTCACGCTAATCTGAGTAGGATTCATCGAGAAGAGATCCAATTCGGATTTGCAGCAGTCTGGACTAGCAGGGTGAAGGAAATGCATCTTGGCGGGGCGGTGTTAGGCTGAATAATGAACAAGCCTTCATATGTGCTCCACTTATATACATGTTAGCCGAAAGTTGTAGTTAAAGATGCCATCTAGTAGTTAAATGGTGAATACATCAATACGTTTTGTAGATTTGGGCCTTCTAGCCTTAGGGTTTTTCCGCACTGTGATTTTCTTGCGGACTTGCTTCTTCTTCAGAGCTCTCTTCGTCTTTGGCTTTTTCCTACTTGTGACACTCCTGCGTCCTTTAACTTTAGACCTGCCCTGACCTGTCATTTTACGTCTTATTTTGCGTTTAACGTCATCGAGCATCTCGTCGGAAACCTCGGCAATCCGCCTTTTTAATGAAGCACGAGGATTGGCTCCTGTTGCTATATCTTGCATCGTGTGCAGACCTGTTCTTATAGCTTTTTTACCTAGATATTCACCCCCTCTTCTAAACACTGGGATGGCGCTTCGCAATAGCTAGTGAAAAATCCTCCGAGACCGTATCCTCTCTGTGATCTCGATCCAATGAATACTCTCTCCATGTTTATTACTTATGTAGCTGGAGCTTCTTTCCTATACTATCTTTACACTGCAAGAGTATACCGATGAATGAAAAAATGCAATTGATTATGTCCCTTATATATCCTGCAGCAGAGTCATCTATTTCTTGAATGAATTCCAGTAGCATATAGATGAGATTTTCAATTCTGATTAAAAAATGTTCCATCATTTTATAGCTGCTGAGGTCGTTTCTTTCTAATGTGGAACTTTACACATCAATGTGCCACTTGTAAATGGGTATGGCCACCTTATCTCACGTCCTTTATATGTACTTATTAGAGCGACAGAAGACCTTGTTCCAGTGAGAAGATGAGTGTACATTTGGGAATTCGTATTACCTTACTCTCTTGAGGAAAATAAACTACCCTCAACAGTAGGGGCTGTAGATCACCCACATTAACTGGTTGCCGACTAATGTTCAGTGAACATATGCCATACCAGGTGTTGAGCATCTCGGAGGTGATTGCAAGTAGAGGTAACCCCCTGTCTTGTTCATCGATTTAATTCTCCTGGTTATATGTTTCAGTTTCTAACTGTGGTCATAATATACCTTTTCAGCATAAGTAGGTACACTCAGTGGAGGACATCTAACCAGCCTTCACGTTCATGAACGTGTTTCCGTTGCCATGACGATCTCCTGAGGAAAAACACGTCAATATCTCTAAGGTTAATACCTGCCGTTGATCTCAAAGTAATTAATACTTCATCATCAGAGGGGTGGATATCTGTATTGTAAATTAGATCTCTACACATATTACTAGTCGCTAAAAGCGTATTTAAATAACTGAACATTGCAGGAACTGACTTGAAATAGGATTTCCTCATTACAATTCTTTCATAAAAGTATTCTCTTGTGCCCAAAGTGACGCGGGTTAAAGCACCTGTGTTCTTCACATCCAATATAGTTTCAACACAATCTACACTTCTGTAAACATTCATCCAATAAAGATTATGCGGTACATTTTCCACATCTGTATTTAATATCACTTCACACAGCCCGACTTCATAGACGTCTCTTTCAATGTCAATAGGGTTCAGTAACTCTGTCGTGAAGTCTGAGAGCTTATTATCAGGATGTAGATTCAACGAAGCCGATGAAGGCAGAGTTAAATAGAAGTGATCTGTGCTCGCCATGGTCTCAATGAATACTGATTAATGATTCTTAATTTCACTTGCTTTTATATACGAGTTAAACTTGTCAGGATATCCTACCCATTTAACCAAGTACTGTTTATTTCGCCCCTTTCCTTTCGAACCTAATATCTTTTTAATTTTTATACACATTACTTTCAGGATTGAAGCGTATTTTTTGTATTTCCTGTTTATAAAAACCTCCTTTTATCTTTTCACCGTATAAATCCTCCAAATAATATAATTTTAAGCCATCGTAGGGGAAGTCTCGAATATTGTAAACTTTGAAAACCTCTGTAGACCATCCCGCTTCATATCCTTTCCTAAACCTTTCCGCCTGTCTGGAGACTCGTACGTAATCGCCTAAGCACACACCCGAATTATCCTTTATTTTCCTGACTCTTCGTTGTGAATGATCCACCATCGTAGGGTTTATTTTCGACATTTCTAGAGGGGTAGATTTTATAGTTCTATGGAACGATCTATTATAAGAATGAGCAAGGTCTTGTAGTATGTCAATATACTTAAAAGTGTTCATACGGGTAAAGTACCGGTGCATTTTCTCCTTGATAGTACGCTGTACTCTTTCAACTATAGCTGCTTTATTCACTGAGAATGTATTGTAATACCCCATGTCGTGCTCTTTAACTAATTCTTGAAATTCATGGCCTAGAAACTCACTGCCTTGGTCAGTCCACAGCATTCTTGGCCATCGCTTGTCACCCTCTATAATTTCTCTCAACGCCTCAGATACAGTATCTGACTTTTTGATCTTTTAAGTGTTTTAACCCATAAATATCTAGGAATACACATTCAATGGTGAAAAAGTATGTTAATTGATATCCACGTGTGACGAGCTGTATTAACCATCTCGGATAAAATCCATCTGCCACACCTATCGGAGACAGGGGCTACGAGTTTTCCGGGGTAGGAAATTTCTGCGAACAGGTTTGCAAGAGTGAAAGCCTCCTCACCTTCTAGATATGCTTTCAACTCTTTCCGTCCAATGTCCGGAAACCTCGAGGCAAACCTTGTGAATCCACCATAGCTATTAGGCTCCTTCACATCGTAATAATACTTATCAACCACTTCCTTAGCCTTCATGGTGTGTACTGGCAAGAGTAAAAAAATTTTATATATATATATATATATATATATATATATATATATATAATATATATAATATATATATATATATATATATATATATATAATATATATATATATATATATATATATATATATAATATATAATGGTAAAAGGAAATAAAACATAGTGATTAATATGATGAATTTATTTATTCATTCACAAGTGAGCAAATTTAGAAAGATGAACAAATATATATATATATTAATTATATATATATATATATATATATATAATATAATATATATATATATATAAGATATATATATATTATATATATATATTATATATATATATATATATATATATATATATATATAGATATAATTGACATATAATATTAATATCACCACTTGCGGAACTATGATTAATCGCATTTAAGACTGGCGTACGGGCTTTCGTTGCTTATTCTTCCTTTAACACACCCTTTTGAATTTATTCTGAAGGTAAGGACATGCGCTGAAGACTAGAATCAGCCTTGGCGTTTTAGGAATATCATCCAAGTCTGCTAATCTGCGTGTGTTCAAGATTAAAGAGCGTGGAAAATTTATAGTCTGCAGCTCTTGCTTGATTGTAGGCCATCCTGTTACAGCTCTCTTCTTCCAATCGCGTGAGAGATCAGCTATTAAATCCACAATGTTTGACCCTTTAACTATCTCATCATCAATAATGATTTGACCTAACTCATTCCAAGCTATTTGTTCTTTTAAAATATTATAGAGAGTTAGACCTGATCTGCGAGCCCTGGCTGGTAAGCTCTCCTCTAGGATATTTCTTAAGCTGTCTTCTATCTTCATCTCGGGTTTTACTTCTTGTGGCGAAATTGTTTCCTTTACGTCAGACTTATTTAGTGGTCCCTTTAGATGCAAATCCTTGAGACTTAATAATTTCTGCATTGCATCTTGGTATAAGATACGCTTCTCATGGATGTTAATGTCTGAATTTAATATCCGATACACCTCTTGCTCGTAATTGCTTATCTGTTCAACTTTAGGGTCGATCAAGCTGTAAGGCAGAGCTGGCTGCTGAATTTGTGAAGGACTCAAAGGTTGATGATTCTCTAGAGAGAAATGATGCTGATGATTTCGGGGTAGAAATTGTAGTGAGGACGACACCCCGTAAGGCAGTGGTTGTGTAGGCTGAGTGTGGGCTCTCTGCAACGAGGAAGTAGTATTACATTTCATTTTCTCATACTCGTTAAACGGTAATACAGCGACCTTCTTCATTATGAAGATATCCACTTGGTAATCAGAGGAGCAATAACTGAGAAAAGTAGAGGTAGGAATACACCACCCCCCTTCTGCAACACCTTCTTTTTATTTTTCAGATGCTTTATGTTACGGGAGAGTTTTTTAATGGTGTTTCTATGTCGACGCAGCTTTACCTTCTGAGGCCTGTTTAAAGGAACATTCCCCTTTATAAGATTTAAGCAGAGTTCACATACACACTGGATGAACTTCTCATCATCACAGATTATTTTGCGCTTTTCAGCCGGTTTCAGCTTTTTAAATCTTTTTATAAGAGGCAAATACTTTACAACTAAACTACTCATTATTCAGGAATGTACACAGTTTCTACCTCGTGCGGTAGAATGTTAGTGCGGAGCAGTACTCTATGCGTGTTCCTAGGGTGAAGTTCACACAGCAAGTATCCGTACGGGGCCGAAGTAGCTTCTTTATATACTTTCAAGAACTCTTTTCTTGCTGACGGGAACATCTGTGACCCTAGAACATTCACCTGACTCATATCTCTTCTTTGACCAAACAGGATCAGATACTGAGTGTTTAAAGAAACAGTTCTCGTGTGTTTGCTTTGATGAAAAATGTTCTGTGTAATGAAAAATACAGATATATTTAAATGATGGGAATACACCGTAAACGCTTCAGCTATATCTTCGTTTAACTTGTGTAGCATGTCATCCAGAACTATAACTTTATGACCTTGTACATTTTCCAATGATTTAATATCGTATACACCTTCATGGAATTCTACTATATTATTATACTCATTAAACTTCTCCTGGAATACACTATAGCACCAGATTATTTTCACAGGTGTATGCTCGAAAATTCCACCATCCTTTAATATGTTTAACAGCAGAAAGGTTTTCCCGCAGCCTGTAGGACCCGCCACCATGCATGTAGCAGGACTGAAGAACATGAATTTACCCACATCCATGCTCGTAGCGTGTTCGATGTACAATGCAACTTTCGAAGCTATAGTGAGAGCATATATATATATTATATATAATATATATATATATATATATATATATATATATATATATATATATATATATATAGTATATATATATATATATATAATATATATTATATAATATATATATATATATATATACACGAACGTTTACTCGACGATGTTAAAGCAAGAACTTCAGTTAAAACCTTTACTACATACCTAGAACTTTAATAATCGCAGACCTACATATTTTAACATTAAATATACTCACTGGAATATTAAATATTTTATCATTAATTACGTTTACAATAATATTAAATATATTTATAAGGGTGTATAACACTGTTTTAGACATTCACAGAAACTTCACGATGACTCAAGATTAATACTCTGTAAATCTTTACAAATATGCCAGTCATTTATGTCGTTGTCTATCATGTAGCTATGTGTCTCTCCGACGCCATCCGAAAGCACATATGTAAAAAGCTCCCTCTCAGATATCATAGTATGTTTGGCCTCTGGATCGGTAGCGTAGATGCTTTCAGCCCATCGTTTTCTAAGAAGATGAATGAATTTCTGCACATCGATAGTGTCTAGGAATCGTTTAATAACAGTATCAGAATCATCAACCATCATTTTCTTGAATGCGTAGTATTCCTCGTATAACATATAATGAACGACTGTTACATAGTTAGATAACACACTCACTCTCTTCATATGCCTTATCACCCTTCCGCCGACCTCTGACATACACTTCAGCTGCTGTATTCCTGAGATGTAGAATCCATGTGAAGTACGTTCAAATGCTTCTAAACCACTAGTCCTTTCCCATAGTCTAACTTCCACGCATATTATGTTCGCATGTTTAGAGAAGGTTAGAGTAAGCTGTTTTTCCTTTGCTCCTTTGCTCTGGCTGATAACTGTTTTCGAGTAGTTTAAAGCCGCTTTAGGGTTAAAGTAATCAGTAAGCCATGACTCGATGTGTTTACATATACACAGTAATTCTTCGGGACTCATGTAAACACGCCGTGTGTTGTAATATGATGAATTACTAACACACGTGAAGAATTCAGTTCCATTTGGGTTTCTTTTATATAAGAATGCAACTCCACACCCATGTGGCTTAACTTCCCACTGAATGATGTCTTGTACAGAGGTATACCTATTAAGACGAATCATATTGTGTTCTTTCTGGAAGCGGTGCACTTTTAAGATAGAGTAGAGAACTTCTTCACAGCTCGACAGCTAGAGCGACTATAGTTTGTAACGAGATTAGACTCACAAGGGATCGTATATAATTCTCGCCACAACACAGCGTAGGGATAATAGAGATAAGGCTGACGTCCACCAATCACAAGGGACCATTTATAATTCTCGACCAACCACAGTGGAGGGTGAATTGAGATAGGGTTTACATCGGCCAATCGCAAGTAACGCAGAACGTAGGTTTTTACGATCTGCTGTAGAGTAAAATAATAATAATTTGATTTCTATTACGACGTGCGTTTTCAACTTATAAATAATAATGATAACAGTAATATTAATAATAATAATAATAATAATAATAATAATAATAATAATAATAATAATGATAATAATGACAGTAATAATAAGTGTGTGTGTGTGTGGTGTGTGGTGTATGTGTGTGTTTTGTGTGAGTGTGTGGGTGTGTGTGTGTGTGTGTGTGTTGCAATATTGCATTACTGCATCGATGCATCGATGCATCGTTGCAACGTTGCAATAATGCCTATGCGACTCTGGTTCAATCACTTTCATAGCTTTTTGGAAGGTTGATAGTAGCTTCATGGTTTGTTCTGTTTGCTTGTTGTTGTTTGTTGTAAATAAAGTAAATTTATGTATATAATGTTTTTGTGTGGTGTGTGTGTGTGTGTTGCAGGCATAGATTAGGCATTATTGCATCGATGCATCGATGCATCGATGCAATCGATGCATCGATGCATCGTTTGCAACGCATGCAAATAGATGCCTATCGTCTCTGGTTCATCACTTTCATAGCTTTTGGAAGGTTGATAGTATGCTTTCATGTTGTGTGTTTTCTTGTAGTTGTTGTTGATGTTGCTGTTGTTGCTGTTGCTTGTTGCTGATGTTGTTGTTGTTATATTGGTAGTTGCTTGTTGTGTGTTGATGTTGTTGTTGTCGTTGTTTAATGCCTTGGACTGTCACGTTGCTGTCCGTGGATTTTTGATGGAAAAGAAGCGAATGGAAAGATGGTTCGAAAAAAAAAAAGAGCAGAGTTAAAACACTTTCGTACCTTTGTGATTAAAAACATAAATAATAATAATAATAATAATAATAATAATAATTAATAATAATAATAATAATAATAATAATAATAATAATAATATATATATATATATATAATATATATTAATATATTATATATTATATTATATATATATATATATATATATATATATAACTATATAAAATATATATATATATATATATATATATCAGTATTATTTACAGCCCTTCTTATATATAATATATATATAAATATATATATTATATATTATATATATATATATATATAATATATAATATAATATATAATAGATAATAATAATAATAATAATAATAATATATATATAATATATATATATATATATATTCGTAGAGTTTAATTTGTCAAGAAAACTATCTTTCTTTCACTGCCCCAGGCGTAATCTTATCGGTCAGAATATCGAAGAAAAGGTAATTAACCGTGAACTGAAAGGGATTAACTTTTCTTCGATTTAAGCCATTTTAACCGCAAACCTCATTAGACTAATCCACCTTGAAACTCTCAAAGCATGCATGGGTATTTCAATATTCAATTTATTTCATATTTCAATTTTCTAATAGTCTCTTTTTATTAAATAATATTTACAATATCTGTTGCGAAGTGCATAGATCAGCCGTAGTTCCTGGTCGACCCAAATTGTCACTTCAGACTCAAGACGGGATTCGAGTTCCATCCCGTCCAATTTTATATATATATCACAAGATGGAGGGATGGGGGTAAGGAGTAGTAAAACCCCAATCTCCTCAATGACAACGCGAACGAAAGACGAAACGAGTATACCAAACCGACGGTGGCGGCGGAGGCGGAGGCGGAGGCGGGAAAGCGGCACACGGTGCGCGAAGGCGGCGGCGGCGGGACCAAGTCGGAGCCAAAACGGGCGCGCGCGGAAAACAAGTGTGTGTGCGTGTGTGTGTGTGTAGACAGGGCAAGAGAGAAATAGATGATGTAGTCATGCTACAGATAAAGGGGGTAGGTAAACAGCTAAGAGGTAGGGGATTAAAGAGATGGTGGATAGAGAGAGTAGAGAGAGAAAAAGGGGGGCTGAACGTGACGTGTGTGTGTGCGTGTTGGTATGTGAATGGGTGTATGTGAATGGGTATGTGTGTAATGAACATCTCGTGTAATGTTGATGACTGCGTCATCAACATACACTCGAATGTGCGCACCTACGGTGCGCACGCACATAAGTAAATATAAAAAGGGGGGTAGGGTAAGGTAAATAATAATAATAATATATACACGATCATAAAATTACTTACATTAAAAAAAATACAATCATATGTACGCGAGCTTCGCTCGCTGGCTCTCGTGCAACATTGCAAATGTTGCTTCGCAACATTTGAAATGTGGCACTCCTTCTCTGCAATGTGGCACTCCGCTTCTCGTACTTATTACTACTGTCGCCCCCGAGGGTCGACGTGAATATTGCGCTTACGCCCTTGTTGCGGCTGCTGAGTGAGCGAAGATTAGGCTTAAGACGAGTTAGGCTCGAGCTACGACGAGATTACGTCAGCGCGTGAGCGCGCGCGCACACACACACACACACATATATTATTATTATTATTATTATTATTATTATTATTATTATTATTATTATTATTATTATTATTATTATTATTATTATTATTATTATTATTATGTCGAAGATTCGATTCCCGAAGGGAATCGATTCTGAGTCGAAAAACGATTCCTGCAAGGAATCGTTTTTTTACGCACTCCGACTCTGTTTTCCGCGGTGGTTCCTTCTTCGCATCCAGTTCTGACTCCGACTTCGATTGCCAACCAGCCTCCGAGAACTTATCGTATCGTGCAAAAATTTGGAGGGTGGTTAGATGGTGACGTAACCTCATTGTTAACGAGGTTACGTCCCCGTGCGCCCCCATAAGGGGGGTGGGGCCCCACCCCTAAAAAATCGAAGTGTTCGTAGAAGACTGAAATTTGGTGAGAGGATTCAGAGTGTAATTTCTAGAAAGAGTTGGTATTGGAATCTAAGGAGTTGGCTCCGGTACCGGTGCTGGAGCCACTGCGGTGCCGAGTTAATAAACAGTTGTATAACAACAATGTTGGTGTCCTTATATAGGTTATCGATACCGTAGAGCTCGAATATGATGGTTATAAGACCGTATAGGGTGTCTAGGACCCCCATTGAGGGGGGTCCTGACTGAAGAAAAAAAAGCACTGAGTGCAAAACAGAGGTTGAAGGAGGAATGAAGAAGGATGAAGGAAGAATAAGGAGGGAAAGAATGAAGAAGGAGTCTGACTCAGAGGAGTAGGAGCTGACAGCATCACCGGTGCTGGCTCCGGTGCGGGGCCGAGTTATTAAATATTTGTGTAATGATACAATATTGGTGTCTTTATATATGTTATTGGGTCTGTAGATTTCGAAAATAATGGTTTCAGAACCATCAAGAAAAAAAAATAATAAAAAAATAAATAAATAAATAAATAAATAAATAAATAAAATTTCTTATTCTTTTTGTTTATAACTTAAAAATTTACGTTTTTACATACCCTAAAGCAGTAAATCAGTAAATCAAACCACCATCCAGCATCCATCCTTACAATCGTATCTTATCTATTGGATCTATTTGTGCAAGTCAAATTTTTGACTAAAATTGTAATACGTTTTACAACCCTAAATCAGTAAATCAGTAAATCAAACCAAAATCCAACCACTCTCCTGTCCATCCCTGATCTATTGATCTATTGATCTATTGATCTATTGATTTGTTGATTCAAGTCAAATTTTTTACTAAAATTGTCATGTTTTACATACCCTAAAGCAGTAAATCAGTAAATCAAGGTGACCTCCCCCCTCCCTCCTGCACTTCTATGATCTATTGATCTATTAATCTATTGATCTATTGATTCAAGTCAAATTTTTTACTAAAATTGTAACGTTTTACATACCCTAAATCAGTAAATCACTAAATCAAACACCATCCAACCACCCTCCTGTCCATTCTTGATCTATTGATCTATTGATCTATTGATTCAAGTCACATTTCGAGCATCATTTTTTGGATAAACATAACATAAAATCAAGTTCTTTATACAAAGATCAATGAGTACACTCTAACGTAACAAAGTTTTCACATTAATAAAGCTTACTTAGCATCATCTGAACTATGAATGACAAACCTGACACGCCTTAAACATGAATAAACTGTTAACGTTAACAAAGTTCCACACTTAACAACAGTAAAATAACTAACATAGCATACAAAAAACGTGAACTTATTCACACGTTTGCAAGGCAATTTTTCCGCTAACATAACAATGTTCAATTTACGTAAACATGGTAATATTTAACTAAAATTTATCACACATTGGTTAATTATCATACAGAGCAGCGGAAAGTTGCTAACGTACAAAGTTTCACAAATCAATAAAGCCTAACAATATCGTTACGTGAACTAAGAAAAAATGTACAAAGACAAAACCTAACACAACTAACACGACGAATAAAACTGTTAACATTACAAAGTTCCACACTTAACACCCAGTAAAGTAGACTAGCATGGTATGCAAAAACGTAATACCTATTTTCTTTACTTTTCCAAGCATATTCTTACATATTAAACGTTAATCTATACACTGGCACAGTAACCATTTAACTAAATTATCACAACATTGGTTAATATTCATACAGAAGCAAGCGAAAGTATGCCTAACGTTAACAAAGTTGTCCACATCAATTAAAGCTAACATATCGTTACATGAACTTAAGAAATAATTACAAAACAAACCTAACACCACTTACCACACGGAATAAACTGTTTAACATTAACAAAGTTCCACACTAACACCAGTAAAGTAACTAAAATTGCCATGCAAAGCGTTACCTATTCTTAACTTTTCCAAGCATATCTCTAACAAGTATTAACGTTAATCTTACACTGACACAGTAACATTTAACTAAAATTTATCATAACCTTGTTGTCTATTTATCATACTGACAACGAATATACTCTAACTAATATAAGTATTCAACATCAATTAAAGCTAACATAGCGTTAACATTGAACTAAGAAAATAATGTACAAAAGACAAACCCAAACACAACTTACACACGAATAAAACTGTTAACATTAACAAAATCCCACACTTAACACAGTAAAAAGTAACTAACACTGCCCACGCAAAAGCGTAACCAAGTCTTACTTTTTTCAAAGCACTATCTCTTACATTATTAACCTTAATCTTACAAAGACACAGTAACATTTTAGCAAAAAATGCATCATAACCTTGACCGATTAACATAACAGACCAATGGACGATAGCTAACGATAACAAAGTTTTTACGATTATCATAGTTAATATTTAACAAAAATTTATCATTAGCCTTACCTAAATATCATAATCCCCAGCAAATAGCAACATAACCAAAGTTTTATCCAAACATACATAAAAATAAGTTTTTATCCAAACATAACAAAAAATAAGTTCTTTTTGAATAAAAGATCATAGTAAAGTGTAATAGTTACTGATTTTAAAAGCAGTAAATCAGGAAACCCAAAACACCCGTCTCCTCCCCGCCCCTCCCTACCCCATCCGTCCATGATCTTTTGATCTTTCGATCTAATGATTCAGGTCACATTTCGAGGTACCATTTCGGTATAAACATTGTACAAAAATAAGTTCTTATATACTAACCAACGAATATATGCTAACGTTACATTGTTTTCACATTAATAAAGCTAACATAGCACTACCAAACTAAGAGCTTATAATGCACCAATGCCAAACCCCTTAACACACCCTTACGCATCGAATAAACTACTAACATTAACAAATTCCATACTTTGCAACACTAAATGTACCTAAACACAGCGTTACAAAAAGTAACCTATTCAACTTTCAAGCATATCTCTAACATTATCATGTTAATTTTACATTACCACTATTGATTTACGTCGCATTTGAGTATCATTTTCGGATAAACATAGCACAAAAAATGAGTTCTTTATATATTCTAACCAGCGAATATATGCTAAAATAACATTGTTTCACATTAATAAAGCTAAAATAGCATCATATGAACTAAGAAAATAATGTACAACGGACGAAACTTAGCACAACTTAACGCAAACTAATAAACAGTAACTTAACCAAAGTTTCCACACTTAACACCTGTTAAGTAACTAACATTGCATAACAAAACGTACCCTATTCATACTTTTTCCAAGCATATCTTCTAACATTATTAACGTATAAAATTTTACATTGATACAGCTTAATATTAACAAAAATTTATCATACCACGTCTAATTATCATACAGGCTAACGAATAACTGTGAAACATAACAAAAGTTTTATCAAACATAACATAAAAAATAAGTCTTTGAATAAAAATATCATAAGTAAATTGTAATAGTTTACAGATTTCAAAGCAGTAAATCAGTAAATCAGTTAAATCAAAACCATCAACCCATCCCCACCCCTCCCACCATGACCTTTTAATCTAAATTGATCTATTGATCATGTCATATTTCGAGTTCATTATCGGACTAAACATAACACAAAAATAAGTTTTTTTTATATACCTAACCATCGAATATATGCTAACGGTAACAAAGTTTTTACATAAATAAAGCTAACATAGCATCCCTTGAACTAAGAATATAATGAACAACGACAAAACCTAACAAACCATACGTACGAATAAACTTACTAACATAACAAAACTTCCGCACTTAACCCAAACAGTAAAGGTACCTAACACTTCCTACAAAAACGTAACCTATTCCCACTTTTTCAAACATATCTCTCTAACATTTCAATGTTAATTTACATTAACATCGTAATATTTAACAAAAAAATTTAGCATAACCCTGTCTAAACATCATACTACTGACAACGAAAATAATGCTAACGTACCGAATTTTTTACCATCAACTTTCGTAATATTTTTAACAAGAAATTCATCTTAACATCGTTAAATCTCAGAGTCCCCAACGAATAATGCAAAGACAACAAAGTTTTAACAAACATAAATAAAGTAACAAAAATTTTATCCTGACATAACATTAAAAATAAGTTCTTTGAATAAAGTATCACAGTAAAGAGCGTAATAGTTTACTGATTTAAAAGCAGTAAATGAGTAAATGAGTAAATCAAACCATCCATCCATGCAGTCCCTACCCACCCATTCGCCTATTACTTATTAACTATTGATCAAGTCATTATTTCGAGTTTTATTTTGATAAAACATAAACATAAAAATAAAAGTTCTTTATACCAGACCTACGAATATATGCTCGCGCAACAAAGTTTTAGCATCAATAAAGCTAAGATATCATAACCTGAACTAAGAATATAATGTACAAATGCAAACCTAACAAACCTCACGTATGAATAATCCGCTAAAAATCCTAAAATTCCCTACTTATCAAAGTAAAGTAAGCTAACAGGTCAATACAATACTCGATATGTTCCCACTTTTCCGCATATCAGGAGCAGGAAAAGACGTATAACATAAACAAAAGCCCTTAAAAAAGGTGACCAAAATCTATCAAAGAACCGCATCTTGAACTATGAATTAACACTATTTTCATCAGTGTCACTCGTCTCGAGTATAACAACAGTTGAACTATGAATAAACGTTGACATTAGCAAAATTCTCGGGTTAAAATTCCTAACATTTTACTCAAACAAAATCTTAACTAGCTCCACGTTCTAACACATCATGTTCAGTTAACCACAGTAAATACTCTTACAAAACTCATCATTTCTCAAACAAGTCAGTGTTAGATGTCACACAGTCATATAATATTAACATAACGTGCACTAACTTACGAATAAACAGCGTTCATTAACCAAAGGAGTTACTAAAAAACAAACCATCACACCTTGAGAGAAAACCCAATGCGGATGAGGCCCGCATTTGAAAGGTGTGAATCCTGAGAGGGGGATCACCCGAAGGGGTGTAAGCGGCATTACCCTCCGAAGAAGGGGTAAGGCCTCAGCCCGAAGGGTGAGGCCTTACCCCTTCTTCGGAGGGTAATGCCCGCTTACACCCTTCGGGGTGATCCCCCTCTCAGGATTCACACCCTTTCAAGTTACGTCACCATCTAACCACCCTCCAGTCCAGTTGTGATCTATTGATCTATCGGAGGCTGGTGGCAATGAAGTCGGAGTCCAGAACTGGATGCGAAGAAGGAACCGCGGCGGAATACAGAGTCGGAAGTGCGTAAAAACGATGCCTGCAGGAATCGGTTTTCGACTCAGAATCGTTCCTTCGGGAATCGAATCTTCGACATAATAATAATAATTAATAATAATAATAATAATAATAATAATAATAATAATAATAATAATTAATAATAATAAATAATAATATATGTGTGTATACTACGACCTATGCTAACGTGTGACGTAATCTCTCGGTAGACGGAGATTACGTCATCACGCTCCGAGCCTAAACTCGTCTAAGCCTAATCTTCGCTCTCAGCAGCCGCAAACAAGGGCTTGAAGCGCAATATCACGTCGACCCTCGGGCGACCCCCCCTCTATATACATCCTAGAGACTTGAAATTTACCCTGTTTCGAGCTTAACCCATACATAGAATTAAATTCCAAGTTTCAGACCTATTTACCTCTATTCCTTCATAGTCGAAAAGGCCGGCATCGTTCCAAATGCAGCGATAAACTACGTATATATATATATATATATTATAATATATATATATATATAAATATATATATTATATATTAATATATATAAATATATAATATATATATATTATATTAAATATATTATTAATATATTATATATATATATATATATATATATTATATATATATATAATTAATACCAAAAAGTAGTGCGATCAGGACTAGAAGATGTATCCGCACTCGACTTGGCAACCCCGATAAATGACGTTTAGTTGCGCGCGTTACTGATTTTATTCTTTTTCGTTGTTTTATCTTCATTTTAATATTTGTTTTGTTAAATTAAAAAAAGGATTAATAATAATTATAATATTGAAATCTTTATCAAAGTGATGAAAAAATAAAGTTAAAAAATTATTAAGGAATTAAAAAACTTTCGATTTCGCAATCACAACGTTTCTTACATTTCGACGTAGGCATATGGAGCGTGGCTTTCTTTCGAAAACAGAGTTGAAAATTTTGATTTTTGAAGATCATATCAGCAATTTGTTAGATAATTTCCCAATCTATCTGACCAACTGTATAGCCGTTTTCGTTTCTTCATTTGTGCCTACGAATCGTAAGAAATGCTCGAGATTGCGTTCGT
>JABUQX010041901.1:32500-53727 GCA_015478945.1 Trachelipus rathkii
AATTGGATAGGCGAAGATCATTCTTTGGATTAACTGAGTGTGGATGTTATTTAATGATAGGAATATCTGAGGGCGGGAGAGGGAGCGTGCTGTAAATGTCTGAGTAGTACAAAACTGGTGTGATCCTTTTCCTTCTCGGTTTAAGGGGCTGCTGTAATGTATGATGTTTGGGTTAATCTATTGAAAGTGAATTGCTTTATAATTGGCAGTCCATCATGTCGAAATGGGGACTTACAGCAAGAAATTTTGTTTCGGTTAGTAAGTGATGGATGAGAGTGGAGGAGAGACATCCTGTTATTATTCTAAGAGCTTTATTTTCTTCTACTTCTAGTTTTTGCTTGTTGGACTGTGATATTGATGGCGTACAGGTTGGTGATGTATAGTTTAAAAAGGTACGGAAGTTTCTTTGTTTTGGCCAAAATTTGTTTCGGTTAATATTTACATCGCGTTTAATTTATGTGTGGCTCTAGATGTAATATTGTATATGTGGGAGGTAAATCCTATTTCATTTTATGTTGCTGTTGTTGTTGTTCTCGTCTTGGTTTAATAACGTTTCTCCTTGAAGAGTCAGTTTCATAAAAATTAAACATCAGTCTTCTCCATAAATGTAAGCAGTAATTAGACACAATGAAAATAAATAGTAATAGCAGTAGATGGGCTGAAGGTGACGTATTAGATATTAGAATAAAGATGTCAGGAAAACTCCCCCCAAACAACAGGTCACAACTCGAGACCCACGTAACTTCCCGGACTCCACCACGTAGGGTAGATTATGGATGTGACCTCGGAAGAGCATCCTGGAACTCCAAGTCGGATTACTGCACGTGAACCACGCGAAACCCAAATAACTTTCACGTTAGTAGCATGGAGGATTCTGAATCAATAATAGAGAGCAATTATGGAGCCTAACTGGCCTTTCCCTCATTCTATTCTTGAAAAACCTCCTCCTTGGTACTCCCTTTCTCAAAGGCAAAAAAACCCAGATGAAAGCCACAGTGCTTGTACTCAGCATTCTAATCCTACTAGGTGAGAAGTATGAGGTATAGGGCTGAAGATCCATGCTAGAAAAGACACCAGACATCCCAAGGGGTTGTGACCGCAGGGGACTGATGGGAAAGAATTTAAAAAAAATAGATTACATAGAAACTGTGAAGAGGAGATAATTAATGGAAAAATATAAGATAATTTAGAAATGAGTTGAGGAAATTTAGACGAAAGACTAAAGAATTCGTATGAACAAATATGCACATATTGGTCAAGAGGTCGGATAGAGCATGAAATCCCCATAGTACCATGTTTCTGTCACTATGCTATCTGTCCTGGTTAAATCACCAGAGCAACTCCTCGACATACAAGATCACAATTACACCCCTAACAGTAGAATATTAATAATATTATATATTATAATAATAATAATAATATATTAATATATATAATATAATATATTATTATAATTATATAAAATATTATATATTATAAGAATATAATATAATTAAATATATAAATATATAATATATAATATTAAAATATTAATATATTATATATAATCTTAATATATATATATATCATTATATATAATAATTATAAATTAATTAATATAAATATAGATATATAATATATTATATAATATATTATACATTATATATTAGATATATATATATATATTTTATATATATTATATATATATATATTATATATATATAATATTATATATTTATAATATTAATTAAATTTATATTATATATATATATATAATATTATATTAATATTATATTACTATATATAATTTAACTATAATATATTTATTATATAATATTATATTATTATATATATAATATACAATTAATATAATATTAATACTTTATATATAATATTAATAATAAATATTTTATATAAATATTATAATTATATATTATAATATATTATATATATATATATATATTAAAATATTAATATATTATATATAATACATATTTGAATATATAAAAATATATATTATATATTATATATTATATATATATATTAATAATATAGTATATTCAGTTATATATATATTTATTATATATATATTAAATTATAACATATATATTACTAATTAATAATATTAATAATATATATATATATATAATATAAATTATATATTCGGCGCGGTTTAACGGTATATATATGGAAGCATACAAGGAGGGCCGGCCTATCCACCTTTAAATGTGCAACTTTAGATCCGCTTTTAAATCTACATACTACTGACTCCACCCTAAAATAATTAATGTTTAATGTTATTATACTAACTACCTCGCTAATTTTACATTTAGATCATTTATTCTCTTGCGAAACATTATTTATCATTATTAGGATCATTGACTGGAGGAATTTATCTCGATTTGTGCCTCAGAAAGCATTAATTATAATAGCTTTCAAATACACTAGGTTGTTAATGGAAAAAGTAAATAATATGGACCGTAACTTGTGCTGATCTAATGTCAGATTTTGAGGATATTTTCCACTAAGCCTCCTGATGGAGGATATCTATTTTAACTCATCCTGCTAAATATTTGAGATAAGTAGAGTGCCCATATCGTGCAATAAATATGTGAGAATACAAAAATATAAAAGAAACTCATTTTTGAAATTAAATAAAAATCTATTTTACTTATATTATATATATATATATATATATATATATATATAAATATTATATATATATATATATATTATTATATATATTAATATTATAATTATATAATATATATTATATATAATATAGTATTATAATATAATATATATATATTATATATATATTATGTTAAATATTATAGGAGAGAGAGTTTATACTAGAAAATTACCTATATTTTATGTAATAATTTTAGTGTGATTTTGAATAGAAAAATTGCAATTACTGAAAAAGAAAATATTACAGTGAATGACTCAATAATTTTAACGAATGCTAAGTCACAACTTTTAATAACCTTTTTTTCTGTGTAAACTTACCAATTTTCAAAATGGTGAAGGAGGACAAAAATAAACCTTAAATTTCCCATCGGAAGAACACGATATACATATATTACCCTATTCTTAGTTCATACATATATATTAAATAAATCAATGAAATCTTTAAAAATAAAATGTTACACTTAACACAGGAAATCTAAACACCTTCTCGCTACGAAAATCAGGACACTGGGTGACATCGGAGCAAGTTTGCTTCTTTTAAAGACTTCCACGGAGGAAGTCTGCTAATTATCACTCAGTTATTAAAAAGAAAGAGCACATAATATTCAGCATTGTAGTTCATGTAGTTCAGAGGAGAATGCAATAATAAAAATAAATAAGTTATTTTCACTCATTCTATAATAAAATTCATTCTGCTCACCAAAAAAAGGTTGGTATCCCATAGTTTTATTCTGACTATTAACCCAGCTGTTCGAGACAAATAAATTAGAGAATAAAATGATTAAAATACTTATATCTAGAAAATAATCTTACTAATACAAATAAGATAGTTTGGTTTCATCACAAGTTTATAAAACTGATCCTCAACAATCTCTCCTAAACTAAAGGAATTTATTATTATCGAGTAAAATTTAATGTTTCTTCCACTTTACGAGAATTACGTGATTAGTTGCAAATCAAATCACTTCCCTAATTACCAAAATCAAATAAGGCAAAACAGCACATTCCTCATTTAGATAATATACTTCCCTATATAATAAATTAATCAACTAGAGCCATATATATAGATATATATATTATTTAATATAAGTATATAAATATGATATTATAATATATAATATATAATATATAATAAAATTATATTATTATATATATATATATATATAATTATAATTATAGTATTATATATATTAATATATATTAATATATTATAATTAATAATATATATAATTATATTAATATAAATATATTTTGAAAATGGTAGCCTCCATGTTTTGGTTTAGAAGCGCCTGAATAAATATATATTTAATAGTAATTATTTATAAATAATTTATTAATGATAATGTATAACCAAGGTTTTTTTAATTTTGAAACTAATCTCTTTACTGGTAATTTATAAATATGCAAAATATAATATAGAAAAATTATTTCTAATTCCATAAATAATGTTTATAATATTTAATTTCGTTTTATTAATCTAATATATAATAGCATAAAATTATTATCTTTTACTTATGAGATATAAAGATAAAATTCAATTAAAATAAATTATTTAATCAGTTTGCTATTATTTATTATATTCTTACCTAAATTTTTGTATCGGAAGCTCAAACATTAATAATAAAACTGAGTTAAAAAAACAAACTGATACGTCTTATATTTAAAATATGTTTTGGTAATTTCATATATATATATAGTATATATAATTATCATATAATATATATTATATATATATTTAAGTAAGCGTATAATTCACCGTCTCCCCAATAACTGCCAGTTGGGGTGTCAGCCAGTTGCAAAGAAAAATCGGGAATGCTGTTTATCTTAGTTTGCTAATGTTCCACTGGGTGTTCAAGTTACATGACCCTGAAACGACAAAACTTTCCACATGACCATTCTTCTCCTGAGTGTCCTGTTCTCTCTCGGTAACTGTTAAATCATCACAATACAATTTCCTTCTATAATCCCCTTTGCTTATTCTGCTCCTAGTTACTCTCTCATCCTCCAGCATCCAATTGGATTGTTTAAAAAAAAAAAAAATTAAAAAAGCGAGCAAGAGTTGGTTCAGAATGACACTTTGCCCCCTTTCCTATGGCCTACCAATTCGAAATTAAAACCTCTAGTCAAAATCTATTATCATGGCTTCTCAGCAAGACGTGCTGTAATAAACACCATCTTGTTAAATCACATTGTTTTGCTTCTTCCCATCAACATTTCTCCTAATCGAAATTATTCCTTATCCTCTACCAATATCTAACATTTTCTATCGCTCTTCTTATAATATCAACTAACTTCGTCCCTTTTCAAATTTACCATAAACTCTCCGTCTTTCTTTTCTAGTTAGGTTGCCATGCCCCAAACGATTACAACCATTAATCTCGGAACACGTTGGAAAAATATATCCATCTACCAGAAAACATTTCATTTTACTCTTCCAGATAAGATTCCATTTTCCTTATTTCTTTCGGTCATGGATAACTCTTCACCTCACAGCACCCCTATGGTCAATCTCTTCGTTCATGCCTCCGAAAGCCCCATATATCCGTTCCTAAGTATCTAAAACTGTTGTCTCTGCCGGCTTGTCCCTTCACCTTTTGGAATATCACACATCCAATATAGAGAGAAAATCGTATTTACCTATTTTGGTTCTGCACATGATTTCATTCCCAACCATATATAATTAATTGTTTAACAACCGCATTAAATTAATGTACAATCCAGATTCCTTTGTGCCCTGTTCTCGCCTCTCTTCGCCTCATCACTGCAAAAGTTTTCAAATTGTGTTAAAATCACTCAATGCAATTTTCGACACGTATCGTTACACTGACACAAAAAGAGACGATTTTCACCACCTATTTACTTTACAATAATCTCGAGATTTCATATCTGCTGCCGTATTATCCAGTGAATCCATTGAAATAATCACTCTTTACTCACTAATGCACACCTTAACATATTTCCACCACAATGGCGAACATCACAAACCTTAGTCTCCTCGACCCTCCTTCTAAATTTATAAGCCCTCCCTTTCCGTCCCAGATAAATTATATACCTCACACCTTACTGTTTGTCAAATGAACTTTATCGAGCACTTTATGACACCTATTTATTATCTCAATACTTACCTAATGCTTCAATCTCCTTGACCCTTACCCTTAAATCACTTAATGCTTCTAAAGATGGCAGTCCTTTCTTCTTTTTCCGTAGTTCCTTTAGACTAAATTCTAAAACGGTTTCTTAGATACACATTTCTAAACCAATTAGATATACTTGTTCTCTAAAACTTTAATAATTGTACTCCTTATTAGAATAAATTGTTATAATTAAATCGTAGTTATATTCATAATATAGTTCATATAAGATTATATTTTAATTTAGATATCTTTAATAATAATAAAAAAATCTTGGAGAAAAATCAGCAATATGGTTTAGATATTACTAATTGATGATAACTGTTTAAAATTCAACATTCTTTATTATACCTTACAAAATATATAATTACAACAGAGCATAAAACAAGCTATCAATAAAAAACAAACTAAGATGCCATATAAAAAGGCACGTTTGCTTATGTAGATCCAATATATATATAACAAAAATTATATATATATTAAGAGTATTGTATTCTTAATACGGGTATATGTGATCTTCTTTCAACTTTTAAGGTCCTGTTTCTTGAGTACGAGCTTGTCTTTTAAAGTGATCCTTCTTTCGCCATTATCATCGCGCATTCATGTAAAGACCCATAATGTAAATTAGTATTTTACGTCTTAAATTGTCATTGTCTAATAAAGTACTAATTTGTTTCATAGACTTATTATCAGAGCGTCTTCTAAATCGCTCGTTGATCTATCAAACTGGATGTAAGCTATGGCTCACTTACTGCCCTAACGTCACGTTTTAACGCTGGCAGATTAGTTATGAGCTTTGTAGATGCTCTAAAATGTTAAAAAAAATATTAATGTATATATATAGCAAATTATCTGTCGATAAGAAGACTTCTTGCTCTTAGAATTTCTTATGATTCATGTTTTGCTACCATTGTCATTGTTGATCGTCGAAAGTTTCCATTAACAATTTCTGAGTGATATTAAAAAAAATAAAGATAGTATGTTATTCTTCGTTTTAGTAGTAATTTCTATGTTTCCTCGAAAAGAGTGTTAGAAAAGATTATTTGAGAAGGAAGCTAAGACTATTACTTTTTCAATATCTAAATAATGTTGTTTACCACTAATGAATTATTTCAATCTTGATAGATAATTAATAATATATAATTTTAATTTACTTATTTGAAAATCAAAATAAAAAACCAAGAAAACTTATTTATTATTTATACGTACTCTGTATTCAATTTAAGCCGTTGGTGAATTACTTAGTGTTTTAATTGATATTTAGTTACTGTTAGCCATATTGTGTGTTTAATAATAAAATTAATGATTTTATAGTTTTTTCATATGCAGCTGATTATTAAGGAATACACTTTAAACCTGAGTGCAGACGAAGGCCTAAAAGAGAGACGATTATTAAACAAAGCAAAAAAAAAATTTCTTTGTTTTTTTTTCGGATATAAAACAATAATCCATGAATAACGAGTTGTCATTTTTGTTCAATCGTTTAAAAAAAAAAACCAATACAAGGATTTCAATAATGGCGACTACCTCGAACTTCAATTTTTCTACAAGTATTTCCTTTTCCCATATTATCTACCCTCTTATTAAGACAGTAATTCTTGCTTCATCTTCTTCCAGCATCTTTGATTTGATAGTTCCGTCTTCGTAATTTTCTCATCTCTGATACTTGTGATCCTATATTTTGGGTTTGTACTCTCTGCCTGATTATTTCATTTTGCTTATCACCACTAATGACTTATCGTAATCCGAATTTCTATATATTATGTGATCCCGTACAAGGCCTGATCAGTTCTTGAAATCTGCTAATGTTTGTCGCGCGACATCTTCACACTTTTATTTTCCAGATTCACTGGTGAAAGGGCAGAGAGCCGCTTTTCTCTAAAGTCGTTCTTATTAACTCAGTAAATTATCAATAAATTTGAGTATCTTCATAACATTATGTTTATTTAAGTTAACTAAATAGGATATAATATTACTATGTTATATCAGGTTTGTATATGTATTCTTTTATATACATGTTATTTTACTATTAATATTTTATTTTTGTTTATATTTAATTTATTATTTAATTTTGTTTTATTTTTATGGTAGGGCATTTAATATATAGGTATTGTATTACATAGTGTACTAATAAGTGTACTTGACGATACTCTATTTATATATTTTTTGATTATATACAATAATATCGTTTGTTCATAATATCCTTTATGTATTATTATATGTAGGTTTGACTTATATATGTAACACTTTCCTTATATAATAGAGATTTGTCATCTTGACTTCCAGTTATCCATATTCATTTACGATATATGAACAGCAAATTATCTTTCTTGATAGATATTATTTTTCATATCTAGTCGCGTAACACCGGCTGCTCTGCAATTTCGCCCGATGAGTATGTTGCTGTAGTTGGGGGGAACTACTATGGAATAATTTTTTTTCGTATTACGTTTTAGTAGGTTCAACCTTCATGGCTAATCCCATATTCTATACCTCTTGACGAGCGCCACGATATTATACTCGTCTGATTCCGTGTCTACGAAGTTGTAATTCTATATGCCTCCCTTTAGGGAATTATATAAATTAGAATACTATCTTTCTTCTGTTATTCTTTGTGTGAGCTACTGGTCGTGTGTATGTTGAGCTGATATGCATTCGTATTAACTCTTTTCTTCGGTCCTTATGTGATTTTCTGACCGTCGGTCCTTGGGGAGGATTGAGTTAAGTAACGAGTAGTTTGTAGTCAACTCCTTATCATTTACATTATACGTAGTGATATATTATAATAATTTTATAATTATTTTATATAAATAGCTTTTATAAGATTCATATAAAGGTATAAGTATTAATTTAAATTGTTTGAGTATGTTTATATTATTTGTTTTATATGATAAAATATTGAATTTATATATATATTCAATATTTTATATATTATGTTTTATATATAATATAATATAAGTTTATTAAATAATGGTAAATTTATATTCCTTTATTAAAATATGAATATTATTATAATAATGGCTTAAATAATTTTTATTAAAATATATTTGATTTTTTTAGTTTTATTTATAATAATTAATACTAGTATATTTAATAACATATTACATAAAAATAAGTTATTATTATTGTTAACATATATATTTATATATTAGAAAATTTTATTGTATATTAATTTTACTATATTATTAATGCTTTATTTTATATTTATTTTAAATAAATATAATTTATATATGTCAAAAAAATATATAAAATTATATTGAAAAGAAAATTAATAAAATACAATTAATGGAGATTTTCTACTCATCCATCAGTCTATGTGAATTTATTCGTAAACAACTATGTGAATCTGCAGTCAAGCTGATAGTTTAAAACAGTAACTCGTCGCTTCTACCACTTTTTTAGGCCATTCCATCGTTCCCATAAAATAAGAACGTGTCATAGTCTAGCTATAAAGCCCGCTAGGTGTCTTCTCCCCTACATAATTGTTATATTTTTTGTAGTACTCATTAAAGGCCAGGCCATCCAGGTTGAGGTTCTACTATTGCCGATTAAGGAGCCATGTATTGCTGATCGCACTTGGGATTCCCAAAATTATGCCGGTCGTTATAAATGATTTTTATTAATTTTATAATTTACTAGTTGCTTTCCACTTCCACTATAATCAATTCATATTAAATGCTCAATATCTAACTACCTTCATTTACTTGTCCAGTCATCATTCTCTTCTATTTGTGGTTATTTATATATGTTTATATTATATTATATTAGGACGTAACGTTACGCCTCCTTCGTCGGTGATGTGATTGTCGTAGAAGAATAATCCGGACCCCTCTAATATAATGCCCTTTGTTTGCCTAAAACAACTATGTTTGTATTAGAATAGACATCAATACTAGATGCTATAATAAGAATATAGTAGCCAGCAATATTTGGCAGACAAGCCTGCTGGACTGCTCCCGATGTGGCGCTCGAACCTCATCCCCAGACATAAACCACAGGCTACACTATGGTTTGTCTTCTTGTCGTCCATTATCTTGTAACCCCGCCTCCCTATCTACTATTAAAAAAAAAAATAATCCTCCTCAACAAATCAGAATTATATATCCCAAACTTCACTTCAATATACTATACAAATTCAACATCTCAACGCGTCTAAATTAATAAATCCACTAGAACAGCTCTATCATGTTTATCCCTTAAAATAACATCAAATCATTTCAGTATATTATAGCTTATCCTACAATGAAGCCTCATCTATCTCTCTACAAAACACCCATCTCCCTCCCATTCTATTATAAAAATCTGCTCCACCAACCTCTTTACCCAACCTCCATCATACTAATCTACTTAAATACTCTTAAACACTATTCTTAACTGAACTCTCTATTTCGTACCAACGAAAAACGACAGACCACCTAACACCGTCCACTCTATTCCCCGACACCATAAATAAAATCGCCCAACTCCTGTTCCTATCTCCTCCACGTGCTACCTGCGTCGACATGTCACTGCACGCTGTATGCTTAGATCCAAATCTACGACTTAGCGCCAAAGTCCCGGCTGTGATGACAGCAGTCAGGTCATCTCATCTGACCAAGGCATAGCTACGTGATGTTAGTGGGGTCTGAACGCGCCTTCACCACTTAGTAATCATCTTTTTCAATCTCTATATATCGCTATCCCGTCCCACCTAATCGTTATCTGCAGATATTATTCTCTCACCAGCACTCCATAACTCTTCCTCCACGAGCTGCGTGTGATCCTGCGTGTCTCTTCAACATATGCGAGCCGAACGTGCGTGCGAGCGCGAGCGTGTCTCTCGACAGACCAACAACCCACGACATGCATGTGTGAGTGAGAGAGAGTTCATCTTCCAAAGCAGATACCTGATAGCGTCGCATCATACCGATGCGTCAACACGTCTATAGTATCGAATATATTTCTGCGGCTACAACCTATCTTCTGCGACAGATGTGTGACCCGCAGAGAGAAGAGAGACTAATGCGCTACACCCTCGTGTGCAAAAAGTTCCGACCGCTAGCAGAGCGCTCCCAAACGAACACTATTCCGATCCAGACCTACGTCACAAGATGTGCGTGTATCTACCCTAACCGACATAAACCAACGTGGCCGCACCCTCCTACAACCAATCCACAACATATAACAGCGCAGGCACATGTAGACATATCTAGTCCTGTCATGAGCCGGACACACTAGCTATATATATGCGCCGTAATAACCTAATTTTTGGCACTTTCAGTACAAAACTGTGAGACACTATTGTGTTTTTCCTCTTAGAGAATATAAAAAACAAATTAACAAACATTTAAAAAAATAGCCTACCCGACATAACCCAAATATAACCCAAAATAGTGCAAAAAGGGAGATCACATGGACGAGGGTACAGATGAAAAGCTTACAAAATGTTAGGGCTAAAGCAGTTGTGCTCAGTCAAAGCGATCACTATGGATGCTGACCAGTCGAATACTATTAATTACGGGGAAGAGCCACCTAACTCGAATTTAGTAGGTACTTTCCCCCCCAACTATGTCCTTATCTAAACATATCTTGACACAAACATACTCGCCTGACCACACGCTGCTATATAGGGATAATCAAATTAAATCATACATTAGAAAGCCAATGTAATAATGTAGTAAACTTATAAGCCCCTCTTAATTAAGATATATATTATAGTAAAATGACAACACACAAATATGGCCAAAGCTACAGTTGCTGCCCATACTCGTGCCAAATATTTGCATGGGGAAATATCTTAAGCTTATGGAACTAAGTTATATTTGTTATGACCCACAAACTCTAACTCTACATTGGAAACCAGGCCAAGCTCCTGATTAAGGACACAAGAGAGAAGAGTAATTACTCCTCACACCATTCTGAAGAAACTACTGCTAGCGACAGCGCAAATCATTATTGAAATCGCAGAGGTGGTCCCCACCTCAATTCATCCAACCACCAAATACGCAAACCTCACGTCAATACCAAGAATCACACACCTCAATAACCGATACCAATAAGTAATTTTCGCAGACATACTTCGCGTCAAAAGTCGGGAATCAAAAAATTACTAAATAACTCTCGAGGAACAACCAGCTAGGCAACAAATCCCGCCATAATCAACTTTTCGTCATAGACGTGTGTTAAACTCCTTACTACCCTTCTCTTCAATACTAACAAACCTGATATTCTTAAGTCTTCATGGACCGTACATGGAATAGCAATAACAAATTACTGTGTGTAATGTTATGTTGGCTATAACATTTCAGTTCGCATATAAGAATTATATCACTAACATTTCCATTCTAAAAAAATAAACGGGAAAGTATCTGGACTGGGAATAAATACAAGCTACATTCGAAAAATATGGATAATATCCTACTCAGGAAAACGTTTCCCTCTCAACCACAACGGCTTTACTCGTTCCTTAAGGCAAACCATCTAGCCAACACCCCCCTCTTTAAACAAAAAAAAAACAAAAGAGAATTGTGTAAAATTAGAGGTAGAATCAGAGATGATAATCTAAGACCATCATCATCATACACCATTTCTAAGCAAATAAACCTTTAAAACTCCAGTGGCTCACGGATAGGACCAGATAATTTATTATCCTTCCATATCTTCTAAGGCGCGCCGCTTTTACAATCTTTAATTTTGAAAATACCTTTATTAGCGGGTTTAATCGGATTTACATCCGTGAAACTAAAAAGTGAATAATCACTTCACAATCTAAATAATAATAATAATAATTAATCAATTATATTACCTAGAAAATCATATAATTTCAAAATGCAAATAATAATAATCCAATCTTTTAAGCAACCTGGCAATATAGTTCCTCTAGTGCCATCTTTGGAACTATGGCAAGAATTCTTAAATAATATTAACTTGAATCTACAATTTTCAAATTACATAAGTAACTTCGATATTGGGAAAAAGTATTCCTCAAAAAAAGGCTTTCAACATCTTCAAAAATTATATCCTGTTCCCAAGAACTTCAATGTTATCTCCATAAAAAAAACCAAGAACTTGTCACCGAAAGTATCCCCAAGACTCTTAGTTCCCGCTATGGCCTTCATTTATTTATGCTGGTCGTTCAAAACTTGGTATTAAAGACGTTTCCTTGGCAAATTACATATCCCCACTACATCAGCCTATACAAAAAGAGATCTTTAAGGTTCAATAGTATCTCGGGCACGAAGTACGAATGAAACAATTTAATGAAATTTTTAAAGAGTTAACATTTTATTTAGTGCTTTTCGACACGATAGACTTCTATAATTAACTCTTTAAGGAATTAGGAAATGAAAAAGCTATTATAAATCATAACCATATTCTTATTTTGCCATCTTTCCATTAGATTTTCTTGGCTTCACACTCAAAGGACCGTAGGGAAAACGGTATCTACGATTTCTTTAGATTTCGTTGAGAATAATTTATTGTCCTATATCCCTCAGAGAGATTTAATCTTTATAAGTAAGGACTAATCTTATATATAGTATACATACTATTCAGTATGAGAAATATCGAATGATCATTCTGCAAAAGTATATGTTATAATCAGTAAATCACCAATTTACTTAGCAGAAGTAATACATAATTAGAATTTATATATATATATTGGCTATCAATGAACTATACTATATTCAAACCCTATTTCTACACGAGATTAAAGCCAAAGCTGAAAGCAACCTCTCATAGACCAACCAACTATACAAACAATGATTGAGTGTAAACTGAATTTAATTGAAAATTTTTTTAAGGCATCTAATAAGCAGAGAGAGGCGAGAAGGACACTTAAGATTGCTGATACAAACCGACAAATATAAAGTAAGTATACTATCGCCGTATATAATCAATAATAAGAGGATACCTCATAGCTCTTCCGCATTCAGATTTCTTTATGCTGCCGAACCCCGGGAAAAACAGGGACAATTTCCTTAGGGGATAAACATAGACACCGGGATCCCCAACTAGTCCCAGGGTATTTATTTTAACTTAATCAACATTGGATGCTTGATTTATTGTACCATATATTTTTAAACCAATCCGCAATATCCCATAGATCCATTCTCCCAGCAATCGACATCATTAAACAAACTACTCTTGGAAACAACAAGAAAAAAGTGCTTTAATGGAATTGTAGTGTGGTTCATTGACTCTCCCTAACTGCAACTTTCTTCCAATCTTATATAAGATTCAACATAAATAAAAGTATCACTATACAATATAACGGAGTACCCCCATAGAATATAGATAACTGACATAAAAATTATGTGGGGTGTGTCGTGCTTGTTCGTTATTGTAATTTCTTACTTACTCATACACAACAGTTGCGAGGCTAAGTATTTGACCAATGGGATGGAGATTTTACTGAACAAGCCAGGAAGCAATTAGATAAGAGAAGACAAGTTAGTGCTTGTGCATTTAACCAACATTTAAAAACATCAATCCAACTCTTATCTAATAGTCTCTACACAACAATACACAGTAAAATTAAATTAACATTAAACAACAGAAAAAAAAATTATTGAGATAAAAAGTAATGTATACGGCTTAGGTAAAGGATTCGCTGCTGAACTTACGTAATTAGGCCGATTTCACCACCTTTAGATTGTACCTTAGTTAGGCTATATCACTTGATAATTAAATCTGGCGTGAAGGCAAGTAAGTAAACTACTACGAATAATGTTTGTTAAAGGGGCCACAGGAAAAAAAGGATCAAAAAAAAAATAAAAAATAGTATATGAGTAACAAAAAATACTCATTACTGAGCCTTCTCCTCCGAGCCTGACTATATTCATCATTAACATATTATAAAACTTCTAAAATATATTCAACGATTTAATAATTTAGAGAATTATTTTGACACAGAGCAACAACTTACTAATAATGGAGATATGATATCTTACCAATAAAGATAATCGCTATTGGAATTTTATCGAGTAATAGATTTTGAAGCGCAGTATAATATTGATGTAATCACCTCTGCTTTCCGCAAGTAAATTAAAAACTATCGGATAATCATGAGACGCTTTGATAAACTGTAAAACAAGCAGCTTTGTTTTTCATTCAACTGACGACGAGATATTTTCAATCCTCAGTGTATGATGACCTCCTTAGCTATGGGAGATAAAAGGTTTCTAATAAAAATTATATTGTAGACAACAACAATTCAATAACAATGATAATCTGAACAGGTGAAAAAATGAACGTTAATTACCTAGCATATAATATATTAAATAAGTATATACAATACAAATAATAACTATTTATTAAAATATCTCTATCGGAACAATTAGCTAGAACCTAGGCTGCAATAATTAAATTATTTACATTTCTTTTAAATTTAGCAGTCAGAATACTTTAACTATTTAAATACCTTTAATTTATAGAGTATTATATTACGTGTGAATTAAAAATATAAGTTATTAATCATTGCGAATATGAAATTCACCTTTATCATAATTAAGTATTAATTTAATTTAATTATAAAATAATTATTAAATTGAAGTTATGACCGTTTCCGTATTGTCATAAAGCTTACTTCTGCTCCTCTAGTACGAATTTTTACTATGATCCTTCTGTTACTATTTATGTACGTAATTAAATATCACATTCCATCAATCACTAATACCATAACTTTAACATATACTCTACGTTGACTTATACCCTATTATATACCTAGCACAGTACAGTGCGCACCCATATCAACAACACATAAGTGACCGAATTATATATTGATTGTAATCACACTTTAAGATACCATCAACATGTAATAAATACCTGTGGCAAGTATGATTATGTCCAACTATTTATGCTCATCATACAGGTGACCCTAATTTTCTGCCATAATTTTTCACAAGGAGATCTGTTCTCCTTCTCCTTTATAAATAGTTACTGAAATTAACACTTGTATCCTTCTATCATGCATAGAATCGTGAGATACATATAACCGTCAACTGAAGGTATATATGTTGTAATAGTTGGATAGTCCTGTCCCTCTTTGATAACTTGCTTAACGTATCCCTCATTTGCCTGGCTGTTAGTATAATTTGATAGGAGTACCCATATTTAATGCAAGTTGCAGAATAACCCATACATTTTCTTCCAAATTGCCCTTACCACTTTAATATTAAAAGAGCCCACATATATTTATAAGCAGTTATCAGCTCGCCTCTATTAGTTATACAATAAATATAAATAAACTAACAAATTTTCTTTTGAACAGATACTATTTATTAATTTTCAATGTAATAGAAAGTCTAAAGGATTTATTTTTAAAGAGAAGTTACACTAAAGAAAATATTTTGAGAGCACAACATTCTCTCTTTAAATTGCAAGTGCGCTTATAGAGTGCCATACTCTCTGCAGAAAAGATTTTATACTTGTTTACTAATAATCACGGTATTAAAAACACTACACGTAGCAAACAATTAATGCTAAATAATATGTAATTTGCTCAGTAGATATAATGTTTATATCCAAATTATTATATTAGTTTATTATTTTATTATGGTTTCTACATACTTCTTCCTACTAATAAGGTAAACGCTTGCTAAGATTAATATTTTCTCACATCACTTTAAAACCCCGATCTATAGGATTCCTTTTTATCAACACACATTTTTCTCAACTTATGCAATAGGTGGTAAATTAATTAGTCTTATTGTACAAGTAGAGCTACAAGGAGCCGAACTATTAATTAACAATCTCTCCTAAGTGAGAAAATTTGCAACTATTTTTATTCCTTCAGCAAAACCATTCATTCGCTCAAAACATTAGTAATGACACCATTACACTTAATATTCTACTCCTCGCTATACTCGGTTACTTATATTATATAGTATATATTAATATACTATAACTCTCCTTGAACAAAATCACTAGTATATATTGAATAAAACACCTCTCATGTTCACAACCAACACCTTAAACAGGTACACAGCACTATTCAAGTGGCGGGAACTTTTTTAAGTAGTTTATCATACTGACCTATAGAGAATACCAGATCCGGACGATTCTAGAGTTCCCGAACACCAGGACCCCCTATGCACCGAACCTCTCAGATAATTATCATGATATAGGGACTGCAAGGTCTCCTGAATCGCAAATCATCTAGCTACCATCTACATTATAGCCCACGGTTATAGATATATAGTAACTCAGAAAGTTATTTTATAGTTAAGTATGTATAATTTATATAAATATATCAATCAATGATAGTGTGATAATAATATTTTTACTATTAGAACTAACTATATATATTCACTAATATAATGATTAAGAAGTAAATTACTATACTAGGGATAAATATAATATATAATAGCCTTACATTTCCAACAGTAACTTGTTCATAGCAGATGAGTGGAAGTTACGTACTAAAATGAAAGTATACTGCAGAAATGGAGAATATGTACAGAGAGTTCGAATGCCTAACTACTTAATACCTAGTAATTGTTATTACTTATTTATATCACTAACTCAATATAACGTTATATTAATATATACTAATATAGATATTAGACACTAGATAGATACATGAATTGGATCAATGCAATAATGATATCTATTAATTTGTATTATTAACTTTGATAAAGTATAGTGATTTATATTAATGTCTAAATAGAATTGAAATGAGAATTCGTTCAGATTTCTGTATATACAGATCCAGCAAACACGCTTGATGCAGAGAAGGAGTGGAATATGAGCCAATCCCATTTTGTAAGAAATCATGGTTTGGGGGCGCAAGGGGCACCGTCCTTTTTTAATTCGCAGGGCAGTTCGATACTCAGTAAGTGGGGAAGAAGGGTTAAATATATTGCGCCATCATGTATGCTTTGCCCATTCTATTGCTTGTTTTTGTGATACAACATGACGCTTTATGCGGCCTTATCTCACCAACTGTGAGACCTCTAGAGCTTGCTATAATTAAGCAACCTACATTTTATATTCGGGCTGGTGTCGCTAGGATTGTTATCAGGATGCCAGATGGGTAGATGTGCCAGTTGGCCATCTAGTGCGGGATTTCCAGAACTTATTGTGAAGCTATTGATGCTTTTAACCCGTGTATCACATTTCGCGTGAACAACATACTCCCTATGACCACTTTTACACACGACCCTAGTTCTCGACACTCAGTAAACACCTACGATCGTCGCATATAAACACTTGGGTACATTCACTATAGACCTTCACTCACCATAGGACCGGACCGACTTACCCAATGACAGAATCCATTTTAGCGAATTTGGTGTTTGATAATTGTAGGATTCCGTAACTAGGTCGAGGAGAAAGTGAGCACTTGCTTCGCGGATGGTTCTTGCTGCCCTGTATTCTCATCACAGCACTATGAACCCTTAACTTGCATCACCCCTAAATATTATATGCAACGTATGTCGCTGAGGGGTCAGAAGATGATGTCTTGTCGTTCCATTCTCGAATTAGTGGTCCATTGCTAGCACCAACATCCGAAAAGGCGATAGGAAATTAGGCCAATGACTCGTCAAGCACTACAGAGACACGCTTCCCCGAGAAGACCGGGCTGCATGTCCGCTGGCATGATACTATGCCTACCAGTTGGCCGAGGCACACCGCCGGATTCGAGCGCGAGCCCAAACCCCCTAAGAGTTTTCGCACTCGTAGCGACTGACAACACTGTTCACAACTCACGAACGCGCGCCAGAGCCTACTGCGGGTCCCTCTCTGGCAGGTAAGTCGGTGGGTCGGCTGCTAGTGTTGTGGAATCATTAGGCTGAACTCATGTTCCGGATGTGGCAAGGATATATCATAAAGCAGATGCCTCAAAGCGCCATCTCTAGATTTACCAGTATATAAACGTGTATTGGGTCAGCCCCGCGTTACCTCTGTATGCCCCCGCTGGTCGTTAGACCTTTCCTCCCAGGTCGCCGAATGCCTCCCCCGCTGGCATCATCTCGCGTGCTCGTCTAACTCTCTAAAATGCCGTCATGCTATCTGGATCTAATCTCGCCCCGCAGTCTCTTGCGTTCTTTAAACTATACCCATAGTTTTGAAGGATTGTTAGAATTGTGCCGGTTTGCCAGTCTCTTTCTTTTCGGTCGAAATGAGTCAAGAACGATTGCTCAATGAAGTACTATCTTATCTTCCTTCATATCTGTCATCGTATTCTCTCCGCGATATTGTCTAGTGTAGCTCTCTTCTAGTCTGTCACCATCAATCATCGTTCTGGGTAGTGGCATTGCCTCCCACCTATGCACGGCCTCCATAGCGTCGCTCTTTATCTTGTTCGCCCAATAAACTGCATTACCCCCCTTTTTCCGCTACTCGTCTAACGCATTCGTTGCCCCGTTCTCTTCATCTCTTATCTATATTAACATTAGTAATACATATAGCTTCATATCTACGGATACTAGTCTATCTTTTGCGTCTGCTCGCTCTACATGTCATACTTCTACTTATCATATCTACGGATTATAATTCTATTACCTTATCTCTTTCCTTGTGTACTAAAGTAAGTTAAAAGGTAGCCTTACATTACCCCATCCCAATCCATTATACCTCTGGAGGCGTCGCAGTGTTCGGAATCTTCACCCCCCCGTATCCCTATTCTGAAAACAGTAATTAAGGTCTAATTATTACTCTTACTGTACACTCCTATATCGTTTGCAGTGCATAGCTAGCTTAATCGCATGTTGAATATGACTATTTGTATGATGCGTAAAAAACGGTATCCCTTCTCGACGTGCCTTGGTACTATAACCACCCCCTTAGTCTTGGAGTACCTCATAGAGTGAGTTTAGAATGACAATATCTTCTCGAATTAGTGCGTCATTACCTGCTTATTGTAACATTATCTTTGCTGAACGCATGAATGGTGAAACATGACTTCTACCAATTTCTTACTCTTAGCATATGTTCCCTATTTTACAATGGAGTAGTCGTATTGCTTTACTCTACGAGTCATTCATTTTTCTCATGTTTCATATTACACATTTGTATTCTAAATGGATCACTATTTCTTCGCCTTGCTGCGCCCTAAAGACCTCGGCTTTAACTTCATAACGATCCAGAGCATCGTTTTTAATAAATGCTAGTGACTGTACTTATATCTTTTCTAATTTTTATAAATTTTTAAATAAGAGACTTTGAGGCCTCATGGTAAGTTAAGAATGAGCAGAAATATCACCCAGTATAGGGCATAGGCGGGTAGTGCAAACTGCGGAAATATACTCCAATTACAGGTCAATCGAGTTCTCTCCAGTGTTGCTTGTTGGTATATGCTAATAGCGGAAGTTCTTGAGTTCGTGTTATGTTAGGGCAGTTCTGTCGTTATTTAATAAGGCATCCCAGGAAAGGTATATATCATGGTCTAAGGTTATAGACGTAATTAGTAATCTTTTTGACGTGGTTGATATAAGTATTATAGAAGGGTCTCTCTCTTTCAAGTGATCGTTTACGACTATTAATGTGGAGAGCGAACATGTGACAGAATGTGTGAGGGTTTTAACCCCCATAACGTAAGTGTTCTCTCAGGTCATACAAGCATGATGAAAGTGGAGTATATAAATCTAATGTGTTGCAATGTGGCTTTTATTGTCGGAAGGGTGAAGTCTCTGTAAGTATAAATGAGTTCCGCAGCACTAAACCATAGACTCTGTAAATGGGTAATAATATGTAATTAAGCTAAAGTCAGACCATTAGTTAAACTCAGCTACTTGAAGCCGAGATTGATATAGGCTCGAGTCAGACAGCAGATATGTCGGCCGAGACGAGATGTGAATAGATACATGAGATATGTCATGTTAAACGCTGTACTTACTGTCATATTATATTACTCATATAAGTTATGAAGAGAGACTTTAGTAGAACGATGAGGAGAATATGTTTTAAGTAGAGTCGCAAGATGATAAAAGCTAAGTCATGAAACAATTATAGATGATAGAACGCCCTTAAAGACGAAAGTGTGATTAAAATATCAACGGATCATAAGATTCTAAAATAGGTAAATGTGTATTCCGATGGACGACCGTGCCACTCACGTATTTCATATTTATAGGCATCTAGCATAGCTCCCATTTCCACCACTATAGAGTGGAATAGGCGGAGTTATAGTGTTAATTTATGCTCTCGTATTGATCTTTTTATCGGTTGGACATTACTACATATGTTATTAAAGGTCTCTATGTTATACTGTCCTTATAAAGCTCTATGAGTTATTCGCTATTTTCCCTTACTGACTTATTAACTCGTACAATTATTTATGTAAATAATTACATAACCTTAAAGCTGTAAAAATCAGTTATAATCAATGAGTGTGTGACATTTAAATGTGACATCTAAAGGAGGGTGGTCCTATGCTAATATTATATGCTACTTTTACTGCTTTTGCTGCTATTAACTCATGTATTTTACTTGCTTTACTTAAAA
>JABUQX010041902.1:5000-25843 GCA_015478945.1 Trachelipus rathkii
CGGTTGTCATGTTCTCCTACTGCTTTTCTTTCCCGATGCTTGTACACCACCTTACCCCCAATCTTGGGCAAAGAGGAAGGTTGAAGAAAGAAGAAAGAAAGAAATATATATATATATATATATATATATTAATATATATATTATATATAATATTATCTAATATATAATATATATATATATATATATAATATATATAATATATATTATATACTATTAATATATATATATATATATATATATATATATATATATATATATTGCTATTTTTAGGAAATTTGGTTTTTATAATGAATAATAAAACCAATGCTCTAAGCATAATTATTATTAAATATAATTAAAGCTTATCATAAAAAATTGTTTTCTTTATTAAATACTAAAATATTAAAACAGTAAGTAAGTAGGCAAAATACAGGGATGGAGTTTCTTCAAAATAACAAAGATTAGTGGTTTAACAAAAAAAATTTCAAGTCAACGTTTCAGGAAAAGTATCATTCCCATCATCAGGACAAAGTTTTTCTTATTAAAATTTGTAAAAACAATAGAATCATTGTTAATGCAATGACAGAGTAACCAAAAAAGGTTATGATATCAGTTAAATATTATTTAAATTATGAGAGCTATAATTTGTAAGGACCACTATCACTGTTGAAAGAGGGTTTAAGACTGGAAATATAGAGTGATTCTAGAATTTTTAAATCAAGGAGTTAGTTGGTTTAAGGAAGTAAAAATTTAATCTATTCTTGCTCATGCGATAGTTTTACAAAAATGCAATAGAATTCTTCCTGATCCCCAATTCTTATTCCCAAATTATTTTAAGAGTACCATGGGTTTCCCTGCTTTACCTTTCATATATTTAACATTAACATTTCATGTTAATCATTAGGCCTAGTCTAAATATTACTAGAATTATTTGTGAAGCTGTGTATTTGAATTCCTTCCCATGCATGGTTACATGAGGGGGATCAAATATAGGATTTCTTGTGAAAATGACACAATTAGTTTTAACTGAAAAACTTAAACCACAGGTCTCTCTCTAATCATTTCACTTAATGTTTAAAAGAAATCAGAAGATTTGGATCGCAAAACCAAAGGGCACAATCAACAACATAAAACAAGAAATATTGTAACAGTGGAGGCCATTCTATAAAAAGATCATAGACTATGTCATTTTAGGAAAAAATAAAAGACAATATTAAGAATTCCATTTCAACAGTCTCTGATGTCCCTTGATCTAGTTGTACCTGTATTTTAATATTTTGCTAATTGGGAGTATAAGGAGGAAAAACTAATTTTAATTCATATTTATCTAGAATACTACATGCTAGAATATACCTTATATTTTTTATTATAGTTTATAATATCTATATTTATATATATATATTATAATATATATATTATATATAATATTATATATATATAATATATATATAATATATATATTAATTATTATACCGTATATTATTTATATATATATAATATTATATATATAATATATATTATATATATAGTATATATTATTTATATTATATATATATATATATATATATATATACATATATATATATAATATTATATTAAATACTACATGATAGAATATATTTTTTTTTTTTTTTTAGTTAATCAATGTCTATTTTATATATACTATACTACCTAAATTTATATTTCCATTTGTAATTTAAAATAAAGAAAATTATTCTTATTAACTTATAAATTTAATTCACTTAAGGAATTAAACAATAGGCCCTACAGCCTTTTTTTTTTTCATCTGCAATCTGATCAAGCAGGTTAGGTAAAAAATGCTGTTTGCAATACTCCAGGAATTGCCTCAGAAAATTAGACTTTTGCCAAACTAGAATGACTTGCAGGCAGTTTAGTGCCTATCTGGGAAGTGATATAGATAAAATTTGTTCAAATATTAGTAGGCCCTAGTATGAACTTTGGAAGTCTTACCAAGTCATACAATAACATCATAATTTCATTCTTACCTTGTTTTGGTTATATCTGTTTAATTTTCCAAGAATATTTTGGCACCTCTGAAGGTTACGACTCAGTCCATGGCACCCTCGGAATACTGTCATATAACTAGCCATTTTAAATATTAAAAATAAAACTTTTCAATAAATCACAAAACACCTGAAATTATTTAGTAATTAAAATTAATCACTATTATATAGCGAAATAGCTACATTATAAAAAATAATAAAGCTAAATTATAATTCTAATTAATTAAATTAAGAAATCCGTAATTGTTACCCAGAGGGTTGTCACCCCCAATTTTTATGAAAATCACAGGACATACTCTAAAAAAATAATAATAAAGAATAGTGAAAACGAAAATCGTTGCACTCCTTAGGAAAAAAGGTTACAGCCTCTCAAAGTTGTAAAGAACCCCATAGGATTTGTTATTAAAAAAAAAAAAAAATTTTTTTTTTTTTGAAATCACAGGATATACTCTACAAAAAAATCATAATGAAGAATAATGAAAACAAATGCGGCAGTCTCTTTAGGAAAAAAAGTTAACAGCCTCTGAAAGTTTAATTTCCCATAGACTTTCTTATTAATAAAAATTTAAGTGGGCCTCGTGCCTCGTTTTAGCAAGGACCGCCATACGCTACATCAAGGTAGTAGAGATATAATGATCAAAGATTAATGTGTATTATCAAACATCAGAGTTTTCTTGTGTATAACCTAACAAAACTTATCATAAGCTGACTTAGAGGGCGCCTAGAATGAGACCTAACCTGGATCGACAATATGATGAAAAGAATCATAATTGGGATTGCTTCGTAAAGAACTTTAGAGAGGCTGGCCTTAACTATTTCTTTCTAAAGGCGAGAGAAACAATTTTCGTTGAATACCCTATTGACTCATTATTATTTTTTTAGAGTATATCCTGTGATTTTACATTTTTTTTTGGGTGACAACCCTCTGGGTAACGATTACCAGAAGGAGATCCCAATTGGCCATAAGTATTAATAGAGATATTTCCGTAAGGGATTGGTCGTATCCAATTAACCAGGTTAACGATTAATGAATATTATATAAATGAGTTAAACGAACATTAGTTTCTGTAAAAATCTAGACAGAGATACTCGTGTCGATATATATATATTAATATATATATATATATATATTATATATAATTATATAGTAATATATATATATATATACTATAATACTATATCATAATTCATTCTTTTTAACGCCACAACTCACAACTAGAGATAATGCGCACAGCGACGCATCAGCCAAGCCAGGAAGACTGAAGGGAAGAGAAGAGGGTCCGAAATGGAATCAAAACCATGAGACAAATAATAGGTGTTGGCGGAGAGATAGAAGTGGGAGATTGAGGAGACAGTGGGCTGAGGGCCGAGATGGAGGGGAAGTTGTCTGAATGGAGAAGGCTGTAACGTGACCACTACCACTCGAAAGATACGCTCAAGGGCGGAAAAAGTGTAAGGTAAAAGATAAATGAAAATAAATAAATAAATATATATAATATGAACAATTAACGGGATTGCGCACAACAATTGATACATAAAGAATGCATGTCAATCAGTAATATGGGATCAGGTTTAATTTTTGGAATGGTTTGGCCTACGGAGGAAGGTTGTTTGAGTGCACTTCTATTTAACAGTTATGATAGATTGGATAGAAGTGCATAGGGGTTAGTTTGGGTATTTGCTTTGGGCTAAGCAATTGAATCTGGCCGGAGCCTGTTTCTTAGTACAGTAAACTATTCAAGGTATTAAAGTCTCTGCATCGGTGAAAAGCTAAAAGAATAGATTACCACGCCTGAACATAGATCATCCGAAAACTAAGATAGAGTACAAAGAAACTGATAAGACAAATATATTTAATCAGCGTAATGAAATTTGTCATAAGGATAAATTTCGTCCAAAATAATTATTAGATGTAAGTTTATTTTATCCTTTTCATTGCATTATTGCCAAACCCACAGATAAGCGAATTCTTCTACAACTAATGACAACAAAGCAACAAACTAGGCCTCAAAAGAAAATATGGTAAAGCGCAGCAGTAAAACGATTCTAAGATTTTTTTTTTAAAACTAAAGGAATACCATAGGTAAACCGCAAAGATGCAGAGAGTCGGGTCTCTCGATACTGTAGGGGATCGACGGCGAGTAGGACCTACTTTCCCCCCTCCGGAGGGGAGGGTCTCCGGACCCGCGCGCTTTGGTATTTGGTGGTCGCAGGGGTCCTCCGCGAAACGACTCCCGCTAGACGGGGTATGGAAAACGTCCCCCTCTGTCCGCCACTCCCCCCCCCGACCGATCGCTCGAGAGCCCCTAGAAAGAATTTTTTTTAGCGTGATACATCATAAGTATGATTATTATTAGTTTTATTCTTATTATCTAAACTAGTTTTGGATATAAATAATTTTTTTATAAAAAGTAAATTTTTTTTTTCATTTTCCATACAATTTCATACGCTGATTCCATATAGTGTAATCCGTTTTCTTGTACCTAATCTTAGTTTCGAGATATCATGCGGGTAGCTTCTTTAGTTTGGCATATATATATTAAGTGCTATAACAGTTATTAAAGCTTGTGGTGTGGTTAGCATGTTACTTTAGCTATAGTTTTTTTCTTTTGTAGTTGTAGACTTTGTGTAAACTATGTAGTTATTGACAAGGCCTAAGGTGCTTTGTGGATTTCATGAACAGTTTGAGTGATTAACGTCTATAAGCCAGACATATGCACTGGGGCAAACGATCTCGATAGAAGCCACATGCGGATTTCGGATCTTAGTTTATACACTATCGGGTGTCTATTTGTATTGCTTAAAGAATAGAGTCTATCAAGGCACAAGGATTCGTTGAACAAAAAAGTTTAACATTATTAAAATTAAAGCTTGCAAGCCAGACGTATCGGCTTGATGAAGAACTGAAAGAGCCCTCATTGTCTTGCAAGGCATCCGCAACGACAATAAACACGGATCCAGACAAGACGAATAAGAGCAGCACTTAATTACTATGACTTGGCATATAACAGGGAAACTAGAGGAAAAGCTTAGGTCGAATACGCAGTGATCCACAAGGCCCGTATATCGATTGCATATCTCTAGTATGCCGTTACGGACGATACAGGCAAAATATAGCTAAATAGCCCACACAGCAATACATTATCAGAGGTGAACACGACAGAAATTTATCGCGACGCAACACTAAAATCGCAGAACGCGTCTGTGTTATAACAATACCATTTATTGATCATGCAGCACGACCTAGCCTAATCTCTCCACGCTGGACGATTCGGAGCTCCGCTCTCAGGCTCTTTCCGCAAGATATATAGAACTAACGAACACTTAAACACACGAAACATAGAAACAAATGTGCTTTCCATATTATACAACGCAGAACCTAAACAGCTTAGTGACCCAAATCGTCGCTCGAGAGAAATCTGTGAGCAAGTGGAGACCTTCATCCACGATTAAACATGGAACACCGAACATCCCATTCGGACACCAATATTAGAAGGCAATAAAATGATCATAACAGATCTGGAGGATTGAAACATTTCCATGAACGCGTATGTCAGCTCCCCGCATAACCTGAGCGCGCACCCTACACACAGTAAATAGTCGCCCGTCTTGCTCTTGTTTACATTAATATCTAGCAGAACACCGTGTAAAAAATTCGAAGAGCACGGGAAAACATTGGCACAACCCTGTAAGCAAGAAACTGTGAAGAGCCAAAATTACATCTTACAGTTTGAGTGAGAAACATGTATGTATTCACCCACAGACATTATAATGCGTCTGTGTTGCCAACAAATAAGAAGGAGAGGCAGAACGTCAAGAAGCTTATTATCGATCTACTGTTTATCGTAGCCACAAGACAACTGCATACACGAAGAAAACGCCGCTATCACAAACCGATCGAATAATATAATACATATAACTGAATTACAGTATGAGTATATACGAACCAGTAGAAAACTATATAATATCATTCATATATCAATTAAAACATCTCAACATCAATCAAAATCACCACACATACATAGGTCGCAACTAGAAAATAAACACTCACTCACAATCAGCACGTCGCTAAACTGTGCTAGTAGTAAGCATCACACAGAACCCACTACAACCAACGAAAGTCAGAAAAGATATACACTTAAGCGACAACAGACAGATATATAGAAAAGTTAAATACCTCATACACAACAGTCAACGATACTAAGAAAACTGAAGATCCAGACGTACCAACTAACACTATACAATCAAGAACACAATCACAACTACGGAACGAATAAAAGACGCATACTCAAAACTAAACAACGAAACTCACATAACAATACTAAATCCACCAACAAATAAGAAAACACGGAGTATTAACTCATCATAAAAACTAAACTACATAAATGCGCATAAAAAAATACCATAACACCACCAAAAATAGAACAAGCCAACAAACATGACAAGTCCCACAATAACTAAAGAACTACAGTGACAGATTCTACCAACCGTAAGCAGTAATATCAATCCATAACCTACAAGCATAACTACCATCCACCAGCAAGCATAGAATCACCGTCCAATACCCCGACAGCACTCACTCCCAATCAAACATATCAATAACTATCTAGTAAATTCAGAAAACAAGGTACATACACCTACTTACACAAGAATACCGGTACAACCTCACAAGCGTATAACACGTATAAAGGTAGGAACCTCAGAAGACGAACAACATGGACCCCATTCAAATAAACGACCCAGATATCAACCGCAGAACGACACAAACGCAGAGCGAAGAAACTCTCAACGATAAAATAGTAATATACAACATGCTAGGCATGGGGGAACAACACGCACCGCACGATACTTTGTAAAATAGTAATAATGACAGACATTAAATAGACCTGAACTGTAACTATATACGACACACAAAATCAAAAAACATTAATCTCAACAAGATATAATCAACCGTAAAATCAATCAGAAAGAACAAGCATTAATAATAATAACGGTAAACACACAGTAGGACTACACATCGATCCATTCAGCCTAAATACACAACCCTCATCCAAAAATATAAACCAACTATAAACAAGACAATACATGCAGACACCTAGAAAATGAACCCGATCAAATACCTAATATAATTGAACCCACTAGCTCACACCAAACCCACACAGAAAGATCACGAATCACACAATAACAAACACATCTCCCACGTTGATTACTAAAAAAAGCTAAGTATAGATAAAATAACTAATAGAATACAACCAAAGAAATCCAAAATCAAACCAATAATCTACACAACGTAACAGTCCCGACACGACGAAGAAGTACAATTACCTCAACACAACACAATAAGTACAGCAAATAAGCCCACAAACATACTCACAATAAATCACCAACACACAAATACTAATAGAACGATATCAGACCATAGTAAAGCCCCCCTGCTATAAGAATAACACGTAGCACGAAACATAAAAGATGAAACATATACAAACCCCTCCAAGTACATCAAAACGAAGCGTATCCAAGCAAATAACCTAAGATAAAAATGAAAACCACCAAACACCCCCCAACACCTAACACGCCTATAAATACCATCAAGCATACATAACATTCAACCAGATCAAATGTAATACACGAACACACGACAGTAACTATACCGACATCAACTAACTATACCGAAGAAGTACAAACCTTAATCATAAAACTACATCATACTCTAGTAATAAGAGTAACATAAGTACAAACAAAACAACTAACGAACAACCCAAAACGCAGCAAAAATCAAAAAATCATGCCAACAAAAAACACGAAACCTCCACCAACTACCACATTAACAGTCGTCAAAAAGACCACTATAATCATAACTCAACTAAAAATATATATAGTACAAACTAACTACACAACTCACAGACAACAATAAACATATAAACCAACCATAAATCTTCTAATAAACATACACATAAGCACATGGATATAAACTCCTAAACAAAATGAAAGCACTACATCTACTATACCAACCAGCATCTACGCAAAGATAAACACTCAGATCCCACCACGACACAATAATCGATAAATATACACTCCACAACAGACAGTACCCACCAAGCACATACCTACTCGACTAATAACAACCCCGACTAAAAACCCGCGCACCCTATGCAACAGTAGCAAACTTACGCCAGGTCATGCAACCTGAAATACACACGAACACTAAGACACTCAAAAGCCTAAACACGACTAATAGAGACACCTCAATAGAACATAATAATCCACATAAATATAATAACGATAGAAATACTAAACACGCTCTACACATCAATATAAGCTAATCACTGAACTCGCAGATGACCGTACCCAATACAACTATATCACAGCCCCATAAATCCTTAATAACTACATAAGAAGCAACATTATACTCAAAAAGTAGAAGACTAAGACCAACACCCATCGAATACAGCTACATACTAAAGACTAAACAGAGCCCAACGGGATCATAAGTGAATAATGACACGAATTATCCTACACCTACACAGACCAGAAACGTAATATTAATGAGCTAACAACTAACGACAAACATATACAACTATAAGAATCAGCTATCTGACACTAACAAACCACTCAACACACGAAATCATCACAAATACATACAAGGATTCAATATACAGACCTCTCAAATAAGAGCGGCCACAAGTAGGTAGCCACATCACCCAAAGAACCAACACCATCACTCAGGGTAGATACACTCAAAATAAATATAGAAATAACTCAGCACGAACAAACGAATACTAAGTAAAAATAATCAGATCTTATTTTTATATTTATGACTGGTAATTGTAACATAAATTTACTCTATTTTTTCTTTTAACATATCGATTGCGCATGCAAGTTCGAACACACTACTGTAAGTCACATAAAGCAAGAAGAGGAAATATTAATACACATCGCGACTTTACCTTTATCTAAAACTAAATCAATCAATTGTGATAAGGGACTTAGCCGAGAGAAGCTCAAAACGGAACTGAATAATTACCGTAACTTCTGTATTATATTTAATATGGTAGTCAAATAGTGTCGCATAAATTGAAAGGACTTGATTTTCTCTGTAATTATAAAATCGATTTGGGACATGCAGTTGCGACCGGCAAACACTATGCTAAATTAACAAAAGAGGAAGATATTATAATAAAATCAGATTACTTCTTTAAAATAATTCATACTCTGGATATGGAGCATAATTATCCGCATCAACACCGGACCTATTACCTAAATTTTTATATATTTAATGTAGCTTAATAAAGTGATGGCATAAATATTATAGTACGCGCAACCTTTTCTTCTTTTAACAATCCCGAAGTGATGCATGAGCATTCGAAAATCATATTCCTGTAAAGACAAAAAAAGCCTAAAAATAAAGAATAATGGGTTGACTCTAGATCAAGACGGTGGTCCAGCAAATCATTATACTGAAAAAACAAACAGTGACGGAAAGTAAAAGGTAGTCATTGCAATACGAATTATAAGCCCTACAAAAGATCTATAAGCCTCCTCCTATCCAGTCTCTAGTCCCTACCTCCTCTTCTCCATTCTCTGACTCCGAAATAAACAGACAGGATCACCGTTCCTCAACAAAAGAATCATACGTGCATCTCTCTCATACTCAAGTCACTCTCGCTCCGTACCTTCAAAACTCATTACAACCAGCATAGACCCACACACCACCGAACAAAACAACCCAGCAAAAGCCAAGCACCTAATATCACAGAACCAAGAGCCACCGACAGAACGACTAGACATCACATCCTTCTCATATCTCTACAATAAATCAGCAGAACTGGTCCTGTACATCCCGCCTAGTCACTAAATCAACAAACAGACGAAAGAATAACAGGCACGATGGTAATTACACTAAAAAGCGGTCAGCGACTCTCTCTCTCCTCGCCCTATGGTTCTTCCTGTTTAGACACTGCAAAGTCTTTTAAAACAGAGAAAAGAAAGCGAAAAGGCCTACTCTCGCATGTACATCACCGCAGATCAGCCAAACGAACGACCAGACAGAATCATCACACGAAAAGCACCTACCACCCCAGCCCAATAGAGTCCAACAGCTCCAAGAACCCCATCCACTACTCAGACCAATAATCAGTCAGACATCAACGAACAAATCTACATCATCCACGACCCCATCCAGAGAAAGAATACAGACTTCCAGTCCATCATGCTACTCTACATCACATCTACATAACAAGCAATATAACCTATAAGCCAAGCGAACCATAATATATATATATACTATATATATTATTAATAAATAAGTACTAATAACAATTAAAGAAATTACAATACTATAATAATCTATATATAAGTATATATTATATATTATAGTATATATATATATAATATATATATAATAACACAGATTTACTGAATATTAATCATTTATTTTTATACTTATCGACAGATGTTAGTTCTCTCTGCACAAAACACACATAAAACCACGAAACTACAAAAGTTTTGAATAAAAATATTCAACGTGTCCAAAGCATCGAACCTTTGCTTTCGAGTACTGTAGACAACGGAAAAGAAGGACATTGCGTGTGAACACAAACTCATAAGCAAATCTGTACTAACAATCTGTATGACTTACATTTTACACATCTGTCGCAACAATTACGCAAACAGGTTGCCTAGTGAAAGATAAAAAAAAACACCTGCGACACACAAGTGTGACATTACAGGTGACCGATATCGCTCGAAACCTATGCAATATTCACTTTATTTTCTTAAGTTTCCCATATTTGTCATTTTTAAGGAACTATAATAAAGTTGAGGTTTTTTTTAGAAGGAGACGGCCAAAAATAGAGCACCACATAGTAATTACATTTGATCAATTGGAGTATATTAAAAAAATTAAACAGGATCCATTCAATTAGTTGATCATCAAATTCTACACGCCGTTAATTTTTCTACATCACTTACACAACTCCGACAGGACCGTACTTGAAGTGTCATTTTCGAATGCCGATATAAACAGAACAATGAACATATACTCTTCAGTTTATAGTCCAAGATTGTGGTTTACGCATTTTAAGACGACAACCACCACAAGGATAAGCCAATAATAGGACTTAACGAAGCCCTATAGGGCTAACTTTAATTCGTAAGGCCTTTTTTTGTTTTGTACTTTTGTTTTTGTGTTATAAGTTTTTACTTATAATAAAATAAACAAAGATAAGAATAGTATATATTATATATATTTTATATACTATATATATATATATATATATATATATATATATATATATTTCTAATATATATAATAAGTATATATATCTATATATGTATATATAATATAATATATACTATAAAACTAGCATAAACTACCAACCCAAACAACGAACCGTAACGCACGAACAATAACTCTCAGCCACGTGAAACTTCGATACCCAACCCTAACGAACAATACCCATAAGGAAATATAGCAGAAATATACAAAATAATGCAATAACACCAGCGTACAAACGCATAAACATCACGTACCAAACCACAACTCGCAAACACAACCTATCACCTAAATCATCCCCACCCAACATACACACCATAAGCACAGAACTATACAGATATTATTATACAATGACCGCCGCTACAAGGAAGCTGCAGAAAAATATAAATAACCATACCTCCACACTACAAGAACAACACACACTAGACAAAAACCTCCAAACAATGAACCACCACCAACCAAGTAAAATCAACGACAAACAAGAATTACCTTATTAATTCTACAATACATAAGCAAACCCTAATAAGACCGAACAAGAAACCCACCCCAAAACACAAAAGTCTCCCCCTCCTTTTCGATCAACAATAAAGTAACAGAAGCCAAACCCATTCCCACCCGAACCAACGAAACAGAACGCCAACACGAATAGCCAAAAACAGCACAAAACATTCATAAACACCAACACCAACCGCCACACGACTAGCGACAAAAAACAAGACGAAGCGCTTGAGGCGCGAAAACCGAAGGACAGTAACGCATTGACAGTGGTCGCCACGCTCAACAAAAAACGAAAACGCTCTAGATCCTCCCCAAATCAAAATAAAAATCCACCAACACCGAGCACATCCCACAGACCTCAACCAATCAGTCAAGACGACCCCATCACATACAAACGACACACAGAGAAAAAAAAACAATAAGCCCGCACACAACATAACGTCAACACACATCCTGAACAACCCGAACAAACCAGATCTCCACATAGACTTCCCGACTACCCCCCCAATGCCCAGAGCCCAAAACCAGCACATTACACACAATCTCAACGTCTGCTTTATAGCCCTCCAATGCACAGCATCGCACTCCCGACATAACCGAAGCCGAAACCAAGATAGAGAACCCAAGCGTCAGCTCAGCAAAACAACACTCCTTTATTCGTCAATCCACCGTCCTTCTTGTCTCCCCCCTTCCTCTCATTGCCTAGTCACCCTCCGCCTCCCAAATCCTTTTTTAAGAACCACTACTCTGCTTGCTCCTCGCATTCTCCTCTACTCCGCCAAGTGCCCATACGCCATCGTTAAATTGCCCTTCTCCGCTCTTGCCCACCAGACCGCTTCCTCCAATCACGCACCTCTCCTCAACCACCTATTCCTGATGTCTCTCCGTTCTGCTACCGCACAAACCGCTCTCACCCCTTTCATCTCAAACACTAACTCAAATACTTCCAACTTTTTCCTGGACCTAGCATTCAAATCCCCGGCCCAACAGTTTCCACACGACAGCACATGTGACACGCAACGGCTGGTAGATACCGAAGATTTTTTTTTAGCCAGACATACTCGATCTTTAATTTCCCCGTGATAGATCCCCCGTTTTCCCATATTTCCTCTGCAGACCACTGTCAGCCTCTATTCCTTCAAGCCAAATTCCTATGAGTTTACATCCTCCTTCATCCCTCCCCCTTTACCCAAATCCAATAATAACAGGTATGAAAAAATCTTTAAAACTTCCTTCCAATACTACCACCCCCGCAGAACCTAGAACTAACACTAAACCTTCCCAAACCTCCCCACCTCACCTTTCCTCCCTCCCTCAAAACACTACACATTTACTCTTTACTCGGATCTTTTATTTTCAAAGCCCACGTTGTAAGTTGTGACTCCAGCACAACAACTCCCTCTCAAACTCCCTCAAAGCTTCAGCAACATACCTCAATTCTTCGGCGTTCTTCGCCACTAGGGCAGCATCATCCGCAAACAGTATCATGTTCCATTTTTCCCTTTCTATCATTCCCTGATTCATCAATTCCACCCCCTCCCCTCCCCAACCCATTCCTTGCACACACTTCCATAAGAAACAATTGAAGTAGCCATGGCGAAATTACAAACAACCCGCTGGCTCATACACAGACGATCGTGGACAAAACGCGGAGCTACTAAGACGCCAAACATGCACTCAACTTACTACCCCACAAACTACAGCAACACACCGCCTCCTAAACAACCAGAATCCCTAAGCACACAAATACCACAACAAAAGCAAGCAATTCTGGGCACGAACATGCACGCTACGTCTATTACGCAATCAATTAAAAGAATAACACATCGAACAAAAGCCAACTCACATCATCGACCACGCAGCAGTATTTCCCCAAATATGAATCTCTCACGAATAAAACCCAGCACACCCCACAAACGAGACGAGCCACCAAAAACGAATCTAATCTCACCACCCACCCATACCCGACAAGCAAAAAACCATTGTTTCCTCCAAAACCCCCTCCCACATTTCTTTCACGCCCTACTTCACAAATCTATCATATGCTTTTTCTAATCTAAAAAACATCCATACACTCTTCCCTTTTCTCTCCATACTAGTTTCTCTCAAGCATTTTACCGATATGAGCACACTTGGTCGCAAAACAAGCACCCTCTTTCCCGAATCCCTCAATGATCCTCTTGTTCTTCCCGCCACTCTCCACCCTCCGTTAACCTCTTACTCTCCACGATATCAAACTCAAAGCTACGATTCGCATATCGTACGAACTTTATTCCGTGACCACAACTTAAGAAAGACATATAACCCAATCTATAAGATTTTCCGCCACACATTCAGTCCTATCGCCCTTTACCCCTTTACAGGGGAAACCAAACCATCATCCTCGCAATCCGTGGTACCTCCCCCTCCCCAACATAATTATATAACCTATACAAACATTTATCCCTTACCACCCTTTACATACCTTTCTGCAACATTGTCCATGTCTCCACAGCCCATCAAGCCTGCCAGACTCTCCCCCTTTGTTTTTTTTTATGCACTATTATCTTGTTAAGGATTTAATTTACTTCCAGCACCCTACCCTCTTCCTCCGTCATCCCTCCCTCCCACTTCATTTCCACAATGCCTCACACCTTTCTTGCATATCTTCTCCCGGCTAAAACCCTCCCCACTCTCACTACGTCAACAAAGCACAACGCTACTCAAACTATAAACCATACTCGCCCCATCTTTCCTCACCCCTAGTCTCCCCTGCCTCGGCCAGCCTGGAATTCCAACTCCCAATCGTCCTCCACCTTATCCTGCTCCCCCTCTCCCCCCCTCAATTCCTACCCATCTCTCCTTTTTTTTTCAACTATTGAACGCTCATTTTGCCGAGAAATCGTGTATTTCCACCCGATTCCCAAAAATTTTTTTCCGCTCACTGTTTCTAGCACCATTCCCTTTTGAATCCTTCTGCTCTTCGCCCGTCTCCATCAACCAAACCCAATCTTTGCTCCACTCAATAAACCGACCTAGGTCTAATTAAATTCCTTCCCGAAACTATCTTGCCCCTAACATCGCCCATTAACCAACCAGTCACAACACATTTCACATAAGCCCCTTTTTCCTTTTCCCAACTCGTCTTCACCTCCTCATCGACTTAACACACCACTGACACTGTCCTCCCTTTCGCCTTCTGCTTGCAAACTAGTTACAAACCCACCCTTTAAACTACTCACATGCCCCTTCTACCTTTTCACATACTGTGCTCTCTAGAATCCTCTTCACTCCCCCTCCACGCTTTCCCCATTCCGTCCGCTCTCGGACGTTTTTCCATTGGTCCTCCCATAGCCTCTCTCTCAACTCCATCTTACATGCTAGTCTCTGTCCGTCCAATTTTTTCCACCCTTTATTTTCTTTAAAATATCATTCTGATCACACATGATACGACCTCCCTCTTAATATGCAGGTGCAAGGAAAACGGCACTCTTTCCCCGAAACTCATCACCATCTCCTCTCCCCCCAACAGGTCCTTCAGATCACAACTCCCTAGCAGATTCACGCCCAACAATAGTGGAATCTCTCGCGATACTGACCCGCAACTCCGCTGGCCACCTTAACACATTTACTTCACATCTAAACTCCCACCAACCCCCCCTCTACCTCCTATTCCCCCCCCAAGTTACACAACCTTAATCAAATACCGACCAACCACACGAACAAAAAACAAACCAAGAACAAACATTACCCATACACCCAACACCACGAAATAACAACACGAAGCACCGCCAACAGCTATAAACATCGAGCAACAAAATGAGCCCACAACAACCGATACTACCAAGACACCGCGAACCACAACACAACCGATTGAACTCAGGTCTACACGAACCACACGAATAAAATCTAACACTCAAACCACATATAGACCAACGCTGAACTCCGCCCCTATAGCACACTTATCGAAGGAGTACCAACTACAAGTAAATAAACAGCATATCAACCCACCTCGCCACTAACCAAAATTTATCATTACACACAACCACGAAAAAAGAAACAAAACCAACAACGAACCAAAACCACCAACGAAGCATCACTGTAAAACTAACACACCCTAAATACCCCAACATCCCGTCAACGCCCTATTAGATACGCACAAACGCACAAGCTACGACGACACCACTCGTTTTCAACCGACAACCTGTCTATTCAAGAAAAAGCACTAAATATCTGCCCTCCTTCAACCAATCCCATACCGACACTATCCTAACTCACGCCTCCACGTCCACCGCTCGAACCAGTAACGAAACCAGCAAACCAACAACCAACAAGGCTGCGCTGATAAAGTATTAAACTTTCAAACAAACCCAAAACCCAAAGCCAGAATCGACAAAACTGACAGAACCATACATGACAAGACCAAAAAACGAAAACGAAAACCTCGAACAAAACAAGACCATTAGACTCGCCGAATACCCTACTTAATCCAGACACCCTAATCAGCTAAACAAGGCCAGCTAACACAACACAAATATCTATCAAAACACCCACAAAATCGTCACGTCGAACACCGAACAACTACAAGCACAAAAAAATTTTTTCCAACGATTCTTCCTCAGCCCAAGAAACTCTTGCCCACCACACCTCCACACCACACATATATCAACATTCTCAAGGCCCGAAAACCTCTGTCTTTCACTCATCCTCCTCTCCGCGATCCATTCACGTGGTGCCGTGTGCACAAATAAAACGACCCCTAGCCCACACGACACAGTTCCCCTCGATAATACACAGTCCCATCACATCAACTTCTACACATACAACAACAAACACTAAAGACAACCTCCCTCGACATACCGACACACAACAGTAACCAAGAACCGTCACGAAACCAATCAATTAACCTAGAAAACACACCCTCAACTCTGTCTTCCAAACACCACCGCTCATGCCCTTGTCCCAGCATCTCTTTCCTCCATAAAGCACTATGATTCAACCCCAGACCCGTCCTCGCACGATCGTACCTACTTTTCTCTCGCCCTCCACCATACAATGACACCCTGTTATTGCCGAAATCCCACAAAAACTCCCTCTCTCTTCGCTCTTGTGAAACGTATTTCCAGTCTACATGCCTGAACACATATCTAATACAGCTTTTTTTTCTCAAACATCCAGTCCCTCCTTGTTCCTCTTCAAATCCTCGTTTACCCTCACATTCATCAACACCACCACGCTAATCCATAAGACCAATTACTCTGCCCGCCATCTCTTCTCTGTCTCTACTTCTACAATATATAGAGTCAAGTCAGTCCAAGGCCTGTACGCTCTTTACGGAGAACCGGCCGCACAGCCAAACATTGGATGCTGATATACCACAACATACATCTAATAGAGGCCAGTCAACCAACGTACGCCTCACGACGGCAACCTCACACCCACACACAATGACCAAAAGTATCGGGAGTTAAGTATATAAAAACAAAAAAAAAAAAAAAAAAAAAAAAAAAAAAAAAAAACAAAAAGAAAAAAAAAAAAAAACAACTTGTCAAGAATGACTTAAAGAAAAAATCGCACATCTACAGAACAAACATCCCAACTGCCTTTTTGGCTCATGGGTTCATAGTGTTCTAGTTTAATTACCACATTGTAAATATAAAAAATATAAGAGGCCCTGATGAGATAATGTCAGAGTTCAATCCTTTCGTCATGTTCAATAAAAATAATAGAAATTTATGACAAGACATTATTATAGAAATTTATCGTTCTAACAACATACCGCTTGACAAATCAAGTCATTTATTAATCACCAAAACTCCGCACTATGAATTTTCAGAAAGTATTCTTATATACATCTATCTATTAAAAGTATTCTAAGAAGAAAAATGTTTTAAATCTATCTTTTTCCTCTTAAAACTAGTAAATTGTGCCGCTTTCATCAGTCCTTCCTAGTAATACTTATAAAATTGGTATAAAAATTCCACAGTTATTAAAATTCATAAAACCATTCCCATACGCACACTTTTACTTCCTAAACAGAATTAGAAACAGTCCGAAGATATTAGCAAATTTATGGCGCAAACAAATTAATTATACGACATCAGAAACAACAAACATATTACGATAGAATCGTTCCAAAAAATACGCTTGACAAAGAACTGCGTCTATTTTGAGCTTATGCTGCAAAGTTAACCCTCTAAGAAAAAGTTTTCAAGAAGTTTTCTCTATAATACACTTATTTTATTTCAATATCATTCAAAAAGAAAATCATTTAAAAATCTATGTTCTTCCTCTTAAAGCTGGTAAATTGTGCGCTTTCATCAGTCCTCCAGTCTTTACCAGTAATAACCACAATAGACCCTTATATATATAGAGTAGTATATATAAACAATTGTCCTTTTGAAATCCTCCAAAAGTGAATTTAATAACGACGAGTACTATAAGTATTAACGGCGCGCAGGCTGCAATAATAGGTAAGTAGGTAGGAATTTTTAGTAAAATTATCCATGTTAGTAGTTGTGTCCTATCAATTAACAATTGTTCCGGCTTCAATAATTTTCCTGAATTTTTGTGGTTTTCCTGAGTAATAGTATAATTTATGCCAATAGCACGCTTTATATATTGATTTTTCACTGGTGATTAGTAACTAAGAATAGTTACAATTGATATCTTGCATACACACACAGTAGGTGTAGAGTCCAGGTTAATGCACAACTTAATATTATTTGCACATTCGACGAGGCCTAAATTTGCTCTTTTGGCTTCAGTGAAATGACCCGAACTCGCCGATCGACGAACAATAGTCTAGACAGAGGTAACATTACCTGGTCAGAGTAATGCTCACCTAATAGTGCGTCGGCCTCAACCAAATTGTTCCTGAAATAACGGTGCATAAAATTTATGCCCTTAGCGACGTTTATATCACGTCGTTTTCCCGACCAGTGGTTTAGTAATGGAAAATAGTTACAACAAATCTGCAAGATCGCAATACGACTCATATCATGCACCCGACCAATACGCAACCTAGCTCCAGGATAACGAGTATGATTGAACAACTTAATTTATTATACGACATATCAATCCTGGAAGACCCGAACTTTTGTTATGCCGTAATATGCTCGGACTCGCCACGCCGGAACCACCACAATCTCACTAACACAAATGTACCTAATATACCACAAGTTAGCAGACGAATCTATAATTCTTTATAAATACCACAACGGATGGAGCGCAAAGAACTCAAGTACTGTCCGAAATGAAGTCTCAAATAATATAATAAGGGATAGCATATTACATAAAAATAACTAAAACTGATATAACTAGAGTAATAATAATATACCCACTAATAAATTTCATATAAGTTAGTACAATCACTATATAAATATATATTAGGATATAAAGCTTATAACGATCATGAACTCAAGGTTATAATATATTTAGATCATACAAGACATAGACGTCAAAAGATAAAGACCCAATTAACAAACGACCGCGATAATAACGTAATGCAAAAGTAAAGTGCGAAGAAAATATAAAATAGAATAATCAACATATAACTAAACTACTGGAGCTCAAAAAGAATAAAAAAAACATGTTTGAAACAAGATCTTTTGTTGATTGGACGTCACAGCACAATGGATAATTATAACAGAGAAATAAAATTTCTCAAGTTTGAAAGTTTTTTTATAATTATTTTCACAGCTGCATTCTAAAATATAAGAGCAAATAATTAATATATTTCGAAGATAAATAGTGGTTCGACAAACTTGAAACAAGATTAAAAAAAAATTTTTTTACGAATTTCATGTGACGTCAGCAAACCTCAAGTCAAGAAAGTAAATGGAGCACAGGGTGAAGACACGAAAAAAAGATTCTCACACCGCAGTGAAACATCTTCCTCGAATCCCTGAAAATATACCAATAGTGCAAGACGCACCAAACGACAAACATCATCCCTCACCTACTCCAAAATTCGAAGAATGTTCTTGCACCATGTTCTATAACGCTCCAAATTTTTGCGTGTTGCAGAAACAAACAACAAGTATTCCCTTGAGATTTCAAAAGGGTTTGGTTTACAATTATGCGCCCTGTCGCTCGAAACTGACCGAGTTCTTTATACAGTCGCTTTAGAAAATAGCTGTTTAATTCATCTCAGACATTTTGAAGAAGAATATCCTGATGTTAAAACAAACAGGAAAGAAAGATCGACGGAGGAATTGCCCAACACCATTTTATATCATGCCATAAAAATTTAGAATAAAAGATGGTAAAAGAATGTATTGTTCTTTTTGCGACATCGTTTGGTACTGAGCCTTCTGTTGAATATTGGGTACAAAGTTTTTAGATTTAGGAATTTGCAAAAAAGTTAATAAAAATTATGACCCGTATCGTTTAGTTATCTGTGAACAGTCCAGAATTAAAAGTGTTTAGGCTGTTTGGAAATAACTAAGAAAAGGTTTGGCTGTTCTCAGATCAAAACATATTTAAACAGCTACAAAATTCACACATAAATTCAAATTTGAAGATGTTAGGTCTATTGTGGCCCAGAATATCACTTATCTGTAAAACACATCTCAGGACTAAAGAAAACCTATGATCTGAGACTAGGTGCTAATGATTAGCTTAGATTTAATTTTCAAAGGATCTAAAAATTTAGAAAAGGTCTGCTACTCTAAACATGGAGAAATCAATATGATTATAAAATACATAAGTCCTGGTGTATCTAACTAGAAAAAGTTCCTGACATACTATATATATATATATATATATATATATATAAATCAACAACAAAAACATTATATACTATATAATATAAATATAAGGAATATATTAACTGCAACTTAAAATAAAACTCGGCACGTACTACCTCATAAATTATATTATAGTACACAGCCAGAGGGGCTTCAACCCCCTCACTCGACAAGGTTTCTCTAAAAATAAAATATGAGCCTAACATCAAAAACCCACGCGCACTCTCACCGATTGAGAAAAATAATAATTGAAGAGAAAAAAAAAAATATAAACATGGTGGTTTCTTTAGGAAAAAAAGGTTCCATAAGCCTTTCGAACGCAAGCGTTTAAGAACTCCC
>JABUQX010041903.1:0-12500 GCA_015478945.1 Trachelipus rathkii
GGTCGCCTCAGATATGTTATATATATATATATATATATAGAATATATATATATATAATCATACTATATATATATATATATATATATAAATATATATATATTATATATAGATACTATATACTATATATATAAGTATATATAGAAGATCATATTCGGTTTACGACTCCGTCAGTTTTTGATTTTTTTTTTAAATATATTGCTACTATATGATACTAACAATGAATTTCAGTGGTAACGGACATGATTCAAAAGTTCGGAAATATTTTAAATAATTTTTAAAATCACTTTATGTTAAATATTTTTTTCAAAAATTGAAATATCTCGAAAAGTACGACACTTACAGAAAAACCAATCTTACATATATATATATATATATTATATATTATATATATATATAATTATATATAATATATACTATATATAATATATTATAATATTATATATATATATATAATATATATATATATATTATATATATATATATATAAGGGGCTCGAGCCGACGGAGGACAGAGAGGGGGACATTTTCCATACCCCGTAGGGGAGGGGCGGAGGAACTCCAGCGACACCCAAATACCAAAGAGCGGGGGTTCCGGAGACCCTCCCCGGAGGGGGGGGAAATAGTTCTACCCTGTCGTTCCCCGGAAGCCGAGAGACCCCGACTCCTGCCATTTCTGCGGTTTACCCTTGGGTATTCCTTTTTTGGAAAAACACCAAAAAAATAAAAACAAAATATTACTAAAAAATTACTTTTTAAAAAAATTATTTAAAATATTTCGAACTTTTGAAGCATGTCCGTTACCACTTATTCCTTGTTAGTTTCATATACTAGCAATATATTAAAAAAAAAAAATAAAAAAATAAAATAAAACTGACGGAGTCGTAAACGGAAGAGGTCCTATATATTTATTTGAATCAGTGTTCCTCATACACTTAAATTGATTGTTAGGATCATATACTAGGAAAATATTAAAAAAAAAAACAAAAAAAAATTAAAAAATTCAAAATTGACGGAGTCGTAAAACAGAAAAGGTCATATATTATGATATATATATATATAATATATATATATATATATATTATTACTATATATAATATTATATATATATATATATAGATAATATATATTATAATATTATATATACTATATATATATATATTAATTCCATAACTTAATAATGAGGCAAATTTTGCACTCGAGTCTCCCAAGTAGTGGGGAGGGGGGCTTGACCCTTGGTTTGTGGGGCTAATTCCCCAAAGTCCCCACCGTAAATCCGCCTATGATCTCATCTAGGTTTTCCTCTATTAAAGTATGCATTAAATTCTTCGATTCACGGGTTTAAGTCCTACAGTGCTGCTTCTGGGAAGAGCATACATAGTTAATTTGTATAAATCTTTCGACTTATTTTGGTTTTACCTATGTAAATATCCTTCTGTTCTTTATTATATATTTTAAATTCTAAATACACATGGAAGAGAGACGAAAATGATTTCAACATATTTTAATTTTCCTTTGGTTATTCAATATACTATTTGATCTTTGCAATATTTGCGATGTGATATATAATATATATATATATATATATATATTATATATACTATATATATATTATATAATATATATATATATATATATATATATAATAATATATATTGTATATATATATATATATATATATAATATAAATTAATATATATATATATAATATATATATATATATATATATATATATATATATAATATATATATATTATATATATATATTTAAATATAATAATTATATATTATATATTATTATATATATTTATATATATATATATAATACTATATTATATATATTAGCTGTCGTCACCACTCACTTGCAGAGCCCTATTCAAGGAGGGGTGTTGCACACTCAAAATTTCATCCTCTAGTGTAAATTACGCAGATGAGCACAGACGCAGGCTTAAGAAGTCAGAGGAAATTAAATCAATTAGAAAAAACAGAAATGGAAGAGAGTTCCACAGAACAGAGGTGGCAAGGAAAGAACGAAGCACAAGCAAGCGAACTAGCCCTGGAATTACCCAATATCTACACAAAAATTCGTGCGCAGACACGAGCACCCCCCCCCCCATTTGGGCTACGACGGGCGTTCGTTAAAGGTGAGGGTACATGAGTGGTAAATTCCCTCGGAACACTGCCGCTGTGGTTACCATATAAGAAAAGAGATAAAGCATTACATCGTCCCGCTAAAGATAGGAGGGTCAAGTGAACTCTGGAAAGTACAGAACAGCTTATAAGCCTTTTGGCTTTTGAATCGATCCTGTCCAAAACCAGGTGAAACCAGAGCCCCCTAAATATGAGAACAGTTACTTCATACAAGGGCAATGAGGACCCTTTTATAGCTGGGAGCATGAGAGAAAGGAAAAAATCTGCAGTCTAACAGAACTCCAATTTCTTGAAGCCGCCCAAGCAATCGTGTATGATGTGAAGTATTCCAGACAATTTTTTTGTTTTTTGTTAAAGCAAGGATTGTCAACAGGGAGAGGACGAGAGAAACGCGTGAAAGAGATAGGAAGCTTAGGAAGGTGTTTTAGAGGGAAGATATGTAAAATGGGTGTTTAAAAGAATGAATTTCACCAAGGTGAGAATGACCCCACCCGTTAAATTCTAATCCAGCATCAGCGAGATGATCGGAAAAGATTAGGACCGAGAGTGGCAATTCTAGGAAGTAAAAGGGAAGAAGAATTGAAATGAGTGGAGAATGAAGGGGTCGAGTCATCGGCATATGATGGAGTTGATAGAGTTAGATGTGCAGGTGAGAAGATTTTTAATAAAAAGTAGAAATAAAGTAGGAGAGTAAGACAGAACCTTGAGTGAACACCACTAGTTGACAGAAAAGAAAAATCACTCTATCAACACAGCCGAACTTTGAGCGACTTGCAAGAAAGCTAAACCTAAGTAAGCAAGAGAAGGAGGGAAACCCAAAGGAGGGGAGCTTGGAGAGCAGTTGACGCGTGCCATACCGGTCAAATGCTTTAGATATTGTCAAGCGCACCACGCAAGTCTCCCCGTAAATCCCTAAGGACGGAAAACCATAAATCGGTTAGATAGAAAAGTATATCACCAGTAGACTCGAGCGCCGAAAGCCGTTATTGAGGGATTCGGGAAAGGAATGGTTGAGATTCCAGATTGTGAGAGTGAGCAGGGATTCAAAGATCTTAATAGAATACAATGAGAGCTATAGGGCGATTTAGAAGAATTAGAGCGGCTTCCTTTTTTCGGAATTAGTTGGAGCTGTTGCGTGCCATCCAACACTGAGGGAAGGCTAATATTGAGACATAGAGAATATGTTGAAGGAGGGGCGGGGTCAGCACGTCAGGAACACTTCCTCAAAACTCGGGAGGAATGCCATTCGGAGGACCCGCCTTCCTAACGTTTCATAGATCTCAGGAGCCATGCATCCGATCAAAGTAATCAAGACCAAAGGATAGGGACACCTGAGGAAGAAGAGGAGGAGGAGGAATGCCAGTATTGTCCAGGGTTGAGTTAGAGAAAAATAGGAGGCCGAAGAAATTGACCTTTTCAGTTGGAGAATTAGCAACAGAGCCATCAGGTCGAACAAGAGGAGGAAAGGCAGATTTACAGAAGTTGTTAGAGATGTTTTTGGCAAGAGGCCAGAAAGATTTGTTAGTAGGAGAACCAAGGAGTTAGCACACTTTCGTTTGATGAAAAGCCCTCTTTGCCTCGTCGAAGAGTATCCCTGCAACGATTTCTAGCTGAATGAAAATTACAAGAGTGATAGGAGAGCGAGATTTTTCCATCCCGATACGAGCTGCTTCCTAGCCTGAATGGCCAGAGAACAAGCACGATCGAACCATGGATTATGAGGAGAGAAAGATTTAGTCGAAGCAGTTACTCCAATTATAGTTAGCGTAGAAGCAACGCAATCAAAGTGCCAGAAAAAACGCATGGGACAGGATGGAGCTGTTGGAGAGAAAATATTAAAATTAAGAGATTAAGGTTAATGGTCAGAGTTTACCAATAGGAGGCGAAGGTGGTGTATTTAATAGAGAGGACTAGTGGGTTGAAACATAGGGTAAAGTGTGTTCAAAAATTGGTTGGGTGCGATCTGCGAATGTGTGTAGGTTCTTTGATTAGCTGCCCCAGATCGTTGAGAATGCTGAATGATTCGGCCTCCTCCCCACCTAAATCAGTAGATGAGGACCCCAACCATCTCAGTGCTGCTGTACATGAAATCCCAATAGAGGACCTCAGTATTTTGGATGAGAAGATATACAGTCTCGTTAGAAGTAGTAAAATATTCAAAAAAGGAGTGAAAATTTGTTCTGTTAGTGAGAACAGTAGCAGTAAGCACAAGATTATTTTTAGTAGAAGGAAGAAGGTTTTAACCAAAAAACATCGAAGTTACGAGAATTCGAGATTCCACGAACGTGTCACGGGACTATTAATGTTTACATAGGTACACACTCTCACCTTCAGACGGAAAAGTTATGAAATAAGTATAGTTGGATACATTAAACGAAGTTAAGAGGATGAATTCTTAGCCATCTGAGTCTCAGACAAGAGCAAAAGATTAGGGTTAGAGTTAGAGAGGTGGTATTCCACAGAGGCAAAGTTAGAGTGTAAGCCGCAGATTTTGGTAAAGTCAATAGAAAGACCGTGTCTATGCAAATCCGCCATCTCTCTTTCTTTCTCTCTCTCTCTCTCTCTCTCTCCTCTCTCTCTCTCTCTCACACACACACACACACACACACACACACACAACACACACACAACTCACACACAAACAAACACACATACACACACAAATAATAACATAAGACAAAAACAGACTAAAACAATATCAGAAATCGAGATAAAATTGAACATAAACTAAATCCTAGCTTAAAAAATTCAAGTTGGCTAAAATTAATTAAATAAAATCAATTACTGTACACTGTAAAAATAAAACTTAAACCTATGCAACTTTACCCCACTCGAGTAGGCAGTAGTGAATTTGGTTAAAACCTACAACTACGAAAACGTTAAAAAAATGAAAAAACTTCAAACTAGAACTTATCTTTTGAAGCACCGATCGCAGAACCTTGCCGAAATGAATAAATGGTTTCTGAGTGATACTATTTAATAAAACTTTCAATTATAACAAAATATGATTTAGAAACACACAAACACTTTTACCGAACACAGCATAACATAATAATAACAAAAGGTAAAACAAAGATAAACTTTTAACAGAGAGCACTTTTAAACACGTCTACACTGCACAAAGATAAAACCTAACTAACTTAACTTTATATTATATATATATATATATATATATATATAATATATATATATATATATATATATATATATATATATATATATATATATATTTATATATATATATATATATATATATATATATCGTACAAGATTTAACTTTACAGTGGTCCATTTTATATTTTACCTTACTCCTATTTCGTGTTAGTAATTTAAAAGTCATAATTACTTTTAGAAATGCCAAATATCGTAATCTGTCTCGGTTAATATGCCATTTTATTCTTTTCATAAACAATAGTAGTTTGTAGTTTGATTTCAACTTATATTCGAAAAATGTGTACATCCTTACTAGAAAACGAGGAAAATGCAACAACTATCCTACTATATTTTGCTATATCTGCGGCTGTTTTACTTTGCTCACAAAGGCGTAATATCACAACCTTTATAAACCAAGCATACCTTGCTTATTTCAAGATGCCTTTAGGAGACCAAGACAAAGGTTGGGCTCAACATAAGGTTTGCAAAACATGTGTAGAGACATTGAGGGCTTGGTCACAAAGGAAGAATGCCAAGCTGAAGTTTGGTATTCCTATGGTTTGGAGGGAGCAACAAAACCATACAAATGATTGTTATTTCTGCCTTGTTAATATCAAGGGATTCAACAGTAAAAACAAACACTTTATAAAATATCCCAATCTTGATTCCGCCATTAGACCTTTCCCTCATTCAGATAACCTACCAGTACCAATATTTACTGAACTCACAGATATTGATGATAGAACGTCATTATCATCCTCGCATATTTCCTCAGGTACAGATGAACAATGTGATGCTGAATTTCATCCATCTGAATCGTCCTTAGGCCACCCCTCATTGTTTAATCAGTGTGAGTTGAACGATTTAATTCGAGACTTGTGCTTGCCTAAACAATCTTCCGAGTTGTTGGCTTCAAGGCTCAAAGAAAAATGTCTTCTACATCATGGTACTAGTGTTTCGTTTTATCTCAACAGAGAGGAAAAGCTGCGTAAGCTCTTCAAGTCAAATGAAACATTTGTTTATTGTTACGATGTTGCCGAACTTCTTCTTGAAATGGGATTAACAAGATATGTATATGATGAATTGAAGCTATTTATTGACAGTTCTAAAAGAAGTTTGAAATGTGTTTTACTACATAATGGGAACAAATTTGGATCGATTCCTATAGGCCACTCAGTATCCCTTAAAGAGGAATATGGAAACATAAAGGTTGTCCTGGAAAAGTTGAAATACAAAGATCATGCTTGGTTAATCTGTGTTGATTTGAAAATGATAAACTTTCTCGGCCAGACTCCCTTTTATATCATGCATTTATCTAAAAAACTACAACAGCTACGGAAAAATGGATGACATTTTTGGAATCAGGTAACATTTTTTAGTGGGAGTATGAAGAAAAAAATCAATTAAGTTAAATTTTTAGGGGGCTCGAGCCGACTGGGGACATAAGGGGACGAAGCCCCCCGTGTCGTCCACTGGGAGTCCGAGAGACCCCGGCTCTTGCCATCGTTGCTTATTACCCTTGGGTATCACTTTAGTTTTATCTCAAAAACTACTGGAGTTACAGTAAAAAGGATTATATTTTTGAAATCACGGCATCAAAATTAGTAATAAAAATATAAAACAAAATTTTAAAAGGTCAAAAAAAAATCCAAAATTCTTACGTCTGGCAGTGTTGAGCGATGGGTCAAAATGAGGGACAGAGTGTAGGGGAATGAGCAAGAGACACCGCTTCAACCTTGAATACGTAATGATGCGGCTCATTATCGTACATTCTTATAATTTATAAAATCTTTATTTAAGCCTTTTCCATTTCTTTTATTACATTTTCCTAACTAAAATTGTCCACTGATTACAGAAATGTCATTTGTTTTAGAGTAGCAGTTGCAGTTCTCTAGTAACATGCATGTTCTAATGTGGAGGCTGACCACTTTCTCTTAGAACGACAAAGCTGATACACGAAATACCCCTGCTACCTCTGCTACTGGGATAGTAGGGCAAAGGTAGAGCACTGGGTTAAGGATACATGACCATTTAGTATCAGCTTAACACCAGAACAACAGAACATCATTAGTGAGCAATTAGTTGATCCAAGTAAAATCATTCTGCCACCACTTCATATCAAGCTTGGAGTAATGAAACAATTTGTGAAAGCTCTTGATCACATAGGACAATGTTTCAACTATATATGCTTAGCTTTTCTTGCTCTTAGTGTAGAAAAAAAGCAGAAATATTCGATGGACCCCAAATCAGAACGTTACTAACTGATCCATAATTTGTTACATCAATGTCTCCTATTCAGGTAAGAGCCTGGAAAGTATTTGACAATGTTGTGAAAAACTTTCTAGGCAACATTAAATCACACAACTACAAGACATAGTGACAGAGCTCTTGTCCAGTTTTCAGTTAATGGGATGCAGCATGAGAATTAAATTGCATTACTTGCACAACCACCTGGAAAAGTTTCCAGAAAATCTGGGCGATTTCAGTGAAGAGCAAGGTGAGCGTTTTCATCAGGACATCAGAGTAATGGAAGAACGGTATCAAGGCCGGTGGGACCGTAATATGATGGCTGACTACTGCTGGAGCCTTATGAGAGATGTTCCTGATGCTGCACCCAAACGACTCTGCGGAAAATATTTACCTCTTGATTTATTGCACTTAATGTTGATGGGCATTTTTTACTTTTATAAGGAAACAATTAACCTGTAGTTTTGGTTCTGATTAACCATGCTTTACAGTTTTTAGATTGATGATTTATTAAAAAAAAGTTAAACTCCTGTATTCACTTAAAGGTTAAATATCATGTGATTTGACTCTACATACTCAAAACATCACTATCGTGACCAATACCATTTTCATCATTCGTTAAGAAATTTCGAACAAATTTCAACACAATATAGGGGATCACGATCTCGCGAATGTGATTTGTGATACGCACAAACAGATAAAACATTTGGAATCGGCACCAGAAAATTAATCATAATAATCGGTTCCAAACCCTCGTGTCGGAAAAATCATGCCGATCAGTGATTATTAAACGCATTCATACTCAGTTGACCCAAAGAACGATTTCCGCATATCCAGGCCCGCCCGCCAGAAACATCCACCACATAATAAATTATAGACCGTCAAACCAGAGTATTGTCCCATTTACGCTTTAGGCGAAATCCTTCCCTTCAAGAATATAAATATAAAATTCATAATGCTTCCTCCCTTCTCTGTCAAAGATGTCCTTCATTGACAATTGATGAGACAAAAAATCTCCTGCTAGACTACACTGACCGACCTAACGGACATTAGAAGTATTTTTAACGCCTTTTCTCTGACGGATCTCTAGGTCAGGCCTTCTATGGTATCACAATATCTCAGGGACGCCCACGTAACATAGGAAAGGAGCTTGGACAATCAAGTAAGGAAGTAAGTAAGTGAGTTAGTATATACCGTAAAATGGGGCAATTCGGTCCACGTGGGGCTATTCGATCCACGTGGGGCAGTTCGGTCTAGTGGCTCAAAATAGCATTTACAATGTAAAATATATCTTTAAAGATGTAAAATAATGTGGTTTTATGCCTTAGGTATTAATTTTTTATGAAACCTTTAATTTAAGTCCTTTAATTTTTTGATTTATTTTTTTGCCTGAGCACTATAAAATCGGGTAAATTTTAGGCTTATTGCTAAGAATCATACAGGTCAAAATAATTGTACTACATTATTACGGTACCAAGAATATAGTACTTAAAGAATAGTTCATAACCTTATGCAATCGTGGATCATTTCAGGGCCCCAAGAGGCACCCCCACCCCCCCCAAGAGCCCCCACCCCCCCACCCACGCCAAGAGATAATATGTACTTTATGTATATTAAATCTGTAACATGGGGCAATTTTCGGTCCATGTTAGAAAATTTGCGTGGGGGCAATTCGGTCCACATTGAAAATATTCATTAAATTAAATTTTTTAATACTCCTTTTACAAAAGATGTCCGAAATATAACGTTTAAAATAGTTTTACACTTTTACAGGCAAGATAGGTAGGTAAAGTTTTTCACATAGGCCTAATTAATTTTACAATTTTTCTACAGCAAGATGGGTTCACACTTACGCGCAAAAGTAACACGGCAGGATACAAAGGGATACTCTGATGATGATGTTGCCAGAGCTTAAAGCCATTTTGTTTTGCATTGGTGCTTAAGAACGTAATGCCTAACTCTCGAGTTGGTTCGTTTTTGTCAAACAGCGTTTGCGTTCGTTTTTGTCAAAACAGCGCAAAATCGTAAAAACAAAACGCTCACCAAACGTAAAGAATTTCCTTACTTCTGTGTAATATGAAAAATCACAAGAAATAGCAACCTTACAGAATTAAATACATTACAGCTCGTTTTTGTCAAACACCGCAAAATCGTAAAAAAAAAACGCTCACCCAAACGTAAAGAATTTCTTTAATTCTGTGTAATATAAAAAAAAAGAATATAAGAAATTCCTTACGTTTTGGTGAGGCATTTTTTACGATTTTGGCGTTACAAAACGAAACGCAAACTCGAACTCTTTATTACGTTTGTAAACCCAATTTCTTATTTTAAAAAATAATTATAAATAATACCATTATGTTTAAATAGAACCTAAAACGCTTTGAGTTTTTGCGTCATTTTTGTCAAACCAGGTGTCGTTTGCGTTCGTTCTTTTCAAACCTGCGCAAAAATTTCGTTAAAAAAACGCTCATCAAACGTAAAGAATCTCCTTAATTCTGCTATAATATAGATAAAAAAGAATTAGAACCTTACAGATTAAGGAAATTCTTACGTTTGGGTGAGCATCTTTTTACGATTTTGCGGTTTGACAAAAACGAACGCAAACTCGAACATTTTTTTAGTTTTCGAACCCAATTTCTTTAAATAATATTGTAATACCATTTTGTTTAAAAATGAACTGACTTATCATAATTTATCAAATAAAACACTTTAATGAGGATTCTTAAGGGATGTGAAAATTGAAGTGGACCGAATTGCCCCATCCCCCCAAATCGTGGGGCAATTCGGTTCACGTTACTTATCGGCTTCTAACATTAATCCTATATTATATATACATACAATTTATACTATTTGCTAAATTAACATATTAAAAAAAAATTTCAAAATAAAATAAAAATAAAAGTAACCATAAATCTTAGCATTTTGAGTACCCCAAATTCTGGACCGAATTGCCCCCATTTTACGTATATATTTAATATATATTATTATATATATATATTATATATATATATATTATTATTATATATTATTAATATATATAATTATATATATATATTATACTATATAGATATATATATATATATATATATTATATATATATATATATATATATATATATAATATATATAATATATATATATTATATATATATATATATATAATATATATATATATATATAATATATATTAATATATATATATATATATTTATACAGATACCACCACTCACGGCAGGCCCTTTCAAGGAGGGGCAAGGAAAAAAATACCGGAAAGCCCACCCAAGCCGAAGCCTAACGCAAATCTCTCAGGTGGCGCCAGACGTGGTTTTAAGAGAGGAAAGATTTAAATTACGAAGTTAGGAAAAAACAGAAGATGGCAAGGAGTTCACAGAACAGAAGGGCTGGAAAGAAGGAGGCACCACAACGAATGAGTCTGGGATTTTCAATGCTCACGCAAAATGCGATGCGAGAGGCATGGCACCCCTTGTATTGCGAGGGCGAAGCAAGGGTGGTGGAATTGCGAGTGGTCACTCCTCAGAGCATTCTCTACCGTCGTAGACCTTTTCGAAAGCAGATAGTGCGCTAACGTCAGGTGGCAGAGATTAGAGAGAGTCAAGAGAGTTAGAAAGTAAAGGACAGTTTAAATGGCTTATTAGCCTCTTAGGATTAGACTCAACTCTATCCAAATAGAAGGGTTGAGCCGGAGCCCCCCCAGATGTGAGAACAGTACTCCAACAAGGGCGAATAAGTTCCTTATATAACTGGAGTAGCAGTGTGCCGAAGAAAAAAATTCCCGCAACCTGCAACAGATTTCCCAGTTTCTTTTGAGGACACCTTAGCAACCGTGTGATATGAGGTTTCCCAAGATAATTTTTGTTTATGTTCAGACCAAGATGTTTATGTTGTCAACAGGTGAGACAACAGAACCGTCGAAAAAATGGGAAAGTTAGGAGTTGTTTTGAGAGGGAGATTTGAAGTAAGTGGAGTTTTAAAGAGTTGAATTTCCACAAGGTTGAGGCGACCTTCCGGGAAATTCCAACAAGTTCTGCAAGAATAGGAATCGGAAAGTTGAAGACGAGAATCAACTTTAGATGCAAGAAGAGGAGCAGATTTGAAATGAGGGAAGAAATGGAGAGTTGAGTCATCGGCATAAGAGTGAACAAAGTTAGAAGTTCAGCTGAGGAGATCGTTGATGAAAGTAGGAATGAAGTTGGAGATAAAACAGAATCCTGGAAGAACACTACAAATTACAGCACTGGAGGAAGAAGTCGCTTCATCAGCAAGTATCGATATAGAACTATTTGAGAGAAAACTTGACAAGAGTAAGCAGGAGAGAAGGAGGAAACCCAAGGAAGGAGCTATAGAGAGTTAGCGACGCGATTGCCATACTCGAATCAAAAGCTTCTTGATATAGTCGAGTGCCACCAACCAGGCTCCCCATAGTCCCTAAGGGCAGAAGAACCATAAATCCGTAAGATAGGGATGTATTGTCACCAGGTTGACCTCGAGCGTGGCGAAGAAAGGGAAATGAAAGAGGAATGAGACTCCAGATGGATCCATTGAAATGAGAGTTAAGAAGAGTTTCCAAGATTTTTAGATAGAATACAAGTGATAGCTATAGGTCCATAGTTAGAAGGATCAGAGCTGCTGCCCTTTTTCGGGATTGGTTGGACATATGCGCGCTTCCAGCACTGAGGAAATGTACTAGTATTAAGGCACAGAGATAGAGTGATCGGAGGAACCCAGTGGGAAGTACACTCCTCCAAAACACGGGGAGGATTGCCATCCGGGCCACTAGCCTTCTTGACACTCATAGATCTCAGAATCCCATGCACTCGATCATGTTTAATCACGGGAAGAGGCATAGGAAATCTGAGAGGAGAAAGCAGGAGGAGGGATGCCGGAATCATCCAGGTAGAATTTAGATCGAAAAAAGGAGGCCAAAAGAGATTAG
>JABUQX010041903.1:17500-35000 GCA_015478945.1 Trachelipus rathkii
ATATATATATTATTATATATATATATATTATATATATATATATATATATATATATATATATATTAGTACCAAGTAGTAAAAATTCAGTAAGTTTATGAGTGTCGACTAATATTTTACGACAGTGGGAACTACTTTTACACTATAAACTATAACGACGCGGTGCTGAATGGTCCATCGTGATGTCGCAAGAAAGATCGTAAAAAAATGGCAGATATATCGTTAAGAAATTATTATACGGGCAGGCATTGATATAATAAAGAAAAAATAGAATTTTATGATCATTATCTAAACCAATAATAATTGAAATAATTTCACAGGAGCTTTAAAGAACTTATTAAAAGAAAAAAAATACTTTGAAACCTTGAATAAACGACTCTCCTAGGAAATTCACACTTCGAAATAAAAGAAATACGTTGTTTAAGGCGAGTCTCTTTACAAATTGGTAGTTTAATTCTTCTCATCAAAACCTCATTTGGGAAATAATCAAAAAATCTCTCTCTCCAAATGGGTTACAAGAGAATTTGTATAGCATGAATCGATACGCCAGTTTTTGGAAATGGAATAAAATAAAGTCTGTGTTGTAGATTATAATCATGAATTATTTATTCAAAAATAAATAAAGTTATTAAAGAGTACATTACTTGGTAGGACTCCGATAACTGCCATCATGCTCTAAATTCCGAACATCAATAAGTTAAGCGATTATATTTTAAAATTTAAAGTATTGATAATTCCCTAGGTAACTCTCTCTCTCTCTCTCTCTCTCTCTCTCTCTCTCTCTCTCTCTCTCTCTCTCTCTCTCTCTCTCTCTCTCTCTCTCTCTCTCTCTCTCTCTCTCTCTCTCTCTCTCTCTCTCTAAAGAAGAAGAAGAGGAAGAAGAAGAAGAAGAAGAAGAAGAAGAAGAAGAAGAAGAAGAAGAAGAAGAATTATCAGTATTTTAAATTTTAAAATAGAAAAAAAAAATGCCGTGTATTTAAAAAATATTAATTTTCTCTGAAATACAAATAGATCAATTTGAAAACAGATGTCAAGGCAACAAAAGCAAAGTTTGAAGGGAATAATATTTTTCTTTGCTTTCTACACAGAATCTATTAGAAAATAATGCTCTCAAAGCAAAGAGAAAAGATACATAGTGATATATGATTTTCTTATCAATATATATATATATAAGGTATTATTATATATATAGTTAGTATATATATATATATATATATATATATGTATATATATATATATATATATATATTATATATATATATATATAATTTTAATATTTTTAGACCTGATGATGGTCCCAGTTGTGGCCGAAACGTTGCCGATCCAATAAATGTTTAGATTTGTTCTCGTCATGCTATCCTTTATCATCCTTCAATATATATATATATATATATATATGTTATATATAAGAGAGTATATATAGAGTTATATATATATATATTAATATATATTATTATATATATATATATATATATATATATATATATATATATATATATATATATATATATATATATATATATATATATATTGAAGGATAAAGGATATGACGAGAACAAATCTTAAACATTTATTAAATCGGCTACGTTTCGGCCACAACTGGGACCATCATCAGGTCTAAAAATATTAAAATTTGAACATTAAAATTAGAATACATATGCAATCACATGCGTGACGGGCCAAAAATAAACAAAATGACAACAACTAACAATAAAATAATTATAATTATAATTATAATTATAATTATTAATATTAATATTAATATTATTATTAATATTAATATTAATATTAATATTAATATTAATATTAATATTAATATTAATAATAATAATAATAATAATATTAATAATAATAATAATAATAATAATAATAATAATAATAATAATAATAATAATAATAATAATAATAATAATAATAATAATAATAATAATAATAATAATAATAATAATAATAATAATAATAATAATAATAACACAAGTGCAAATTAAAATTAAGAATAATACAAAGTTGAAAGTAAAATAAATGTGTGACATATTTACCTTGGTCTGAACTGGTCAGGAAACTAGAAGCTAACTAAATGGAAGAATATAATAAACAGAAGAGAACCACGGGAGGCGGAGCAAAAAGAGATTAGTTGGTTGATGGAAAATATTTGGCTAGAAGGTGAAAAAAGGTGGAAAAAAAAAATTTAAACGATATTTAGTTGTATTGAAGTTACAGTATGTTATTGTTTAGTATAGGCTTGTGTTTGTTAATGTATAAAGATTCAAGAATAAGTAAAGACGGAGAGTGAGAGGTGGAAGCTAAAATCTTGAAATGTTTAAATGACAGAGGTGTGGCGCAAGACAAAGAATGTTCCCTGACAGGAGAGGACTCCTTCACCGACAGAGGACACAAAGTCCTATGGTTAATGCCCATATGCTCGCATGCCCTAGATCTGAGTAGTCTAATGGTGGAACCTATATATTTGCCTCGTTCACTGCCGGGGCATGTGTATTTATAAACCACACCAGGTCTGAGCATGACAGGCAACTGATCTTTGAAACAAAAGTGAGAACCAATCCAAAGGGAGTTAGTCAAAACAAGATTAAAACAGATGTGAGGAAAGAAATGGTTCAGAGTCTGCTCCAGATCTCTCCTCAAAGAGACTGAAACAGACCCTATATTCGGAAACTTATAGAGCAGCAACTTTTTTTGAAACAGTAATGGTTTGTTGTTTTTGTTTTTTTTATATTTAAGTTCACACCTCACGGGCATAGCCCTATTCTAGGAGGGGAATTTCTCTAGGTAATTTCTACCTAGGATTCGGACAAGGGATCGAGCCCGGCCCTTTCCATGTGACTCTGTCGCTCTACCGATTAAGTCACGGTAGATTGGTTGATGTTTAAAGATAGTCATGAATGATCCTGAAAAAGAAATCGGAAGAAAAATAATTATTTTTAAAGTATGTAAACAGAAACTGAAACTCTTTATGTAGTGAAATTTTATAGGCTCTGTTTATCAATGTAAGAACGGCATTTTTTGTATTTCAAAGTGTAAAACGGTAAAACTTCATACCTTGGGAGTAAAAGTTTTATAGTTTGTAGTTTATAAATACCCATGTCCCCGCTGTGAGCGAGGCACCTATATAGGTTCCACCATTAGACTACTCAGATCTAGGGCATGCGAGCATATGGGCATTAGCCATAGGACTTTGTGTTCACTGTCGGTGTAATAATTATTATTTCTGATGAAATATTTGAATTTCGAAAGAGTCTAGTCACTAATTTCTGATTACTTAGGAACTTGGGGCTTACAATTTTAGGGGTGAATGTATGAGGTAGAGAGGAAATGAGATTTTTTGTCACTTCTCATGTAGGTTTATGTCTGGTGGATGAAAATTTTTTAGATTAGAAACTTCATTACATAAATTTACGTTTGACGTTGTAATCTTTTAACAGAGCTATTTCGGATGAAACAATCATGTGGGCCGATTTCTATTGGTGAAACATATTTCACATCTTGAAAAGCAGCAAAAAAATTTATTCCTTTAAACATCAAGATCTTTCTTAAATTAAAATTTTTATTACGGGTATCAAAACCCGCTTGAACATTTTTTAATCTTTCCAGTATGATATTACTTCCATCATCTCTTTATTTAAGTTATTAATTATTCTGAATGGTCTTTAAGGCAGATTTTTTTTTAACTATTCAATATCTTCGTCTTTAACCAGTGTTGATTTTGAGGTAAAATAGTTATTGGAATCACTAGTTAGTCCTTTAATTTGAAGAACATCAAATTCACACTCGTTATCATCGATTGAATCATCTAAATTTGAGTCATCGGAATCAGACTCGGAAATAAGGAAAGTTTTCCTCGATAATGCAATTTTTATTAGAACAAATATTATTGCCTTGACGTACGACGAGGTTAACGACTTCAATCTTTTCTCTATCGTAAGTATGCAGACAACTTGTTCATATCTCTTTTTAATATATAGTAGGCCTTTACACCATAATATCTTTTAGCACTATCAGAAGCTTTAATCAAGGTTTTATTTGAATTTTTACATTCTGGGTTTAAGGATCGGACCTTTTTGGTTGGCACAAAATTTGATGAGTCCGTAACTTCGAAATTATCGTCGTCATCTGTAAGATCAATATCAATTACATGAGATTACATTAACTTCTACAGATAATAAATCTCCTGTAATCTCCTGTAATGGAAAAAAATCTATAGTGATATATATATATATATTTATATATATAATATATAATATATATATATATATTAGATATATATATATATATATATATATATATATATTTATATATATATATATATATATATATATAGAATATTTCGGACTTTTAGAGAAAATAGTATATATTTTCCTGCCCTTGACTCGAATCTCCGTCTCCTTAAACCATTTTATCAGACCAGATGCCTATTGCGAAAATTCATTTTAAATTTTAACTAAAATTCATTTTTAAATTATAACTCAAACCTCAAAGATTTTCATTACTATTTTGATCGGAACGTAGACCAGATAAATGTCTTTGTAAATTATCCAAAAAAAAGTTTGCAAAACTAATATGCTATATATAGCAGCCATAGAAAGCTCGAAATAGTTTAGGATAATTTTTAACATTTTGACCAAATTCCATGAGTTTGATTGGCTAGCTCGAATGGTTAACCGAATCATATTTATTTATGCTAATGCCCTCAAACCCATTTGAAACAACTTTTAATTTGGAACTCGTTGATCAGATCAGAACACGAGCGCTATGGAAAAGACCAATTCTTCAAGGTGTCATTTAGATTGGAGAGCAAGATCAAATTTTTGGATGGCGAGTCAGTTTTTTAAATCTTAGTAAGAGTATGGAAATGATAGGTAGTTAAGGAAAACTTGAGGGGGAGGGGGGACTTCTGTTAATTAAGAAGCGTTCTCTTTATGTATCTTTCCCCCGAGCTCTTTAAGAAAAGTTCCTGAGGCTTGGTACTTAAAAGCCGTTTTCCATTAATACATATGAGATTAAATACTTCTACTGCAGTTTGGGAGTGATGGCCGATGTTTTGATTTGATATATAGTGTTGATGTACAAAAACTGATCCTGAAGAGTAATTTAGATTGACGGTTGAATATCAACCATGTACAACCGAAACTGCAGTTGAACTAAAATTAAATACAAGTTTCGCAATCACTTAGTTTCATGAATTCATTAGAAGGTTCTGAATGGTGTACCAACGACAGAGACAAATAAATGCAAGAAGCTAAAACATTATCAATTATAATAACCGAGGCATATATATTAATTCAAGGTTATTTAAAATAGATACACAAGCTCTGGTGGTAAGCTTGCCATCGTACACAACAAAACAATTTAAACTAGATATAAGCGGTTTTACTAATGTTGCATAAAATGTAGTGGGGAATGAAGCTGGACTGCAGAGGAAATTCTCTGCATATATTGGTATCTTAAAATTTCTAACAGAGACTTTATGCTTAGTGCTTCATTACATAGACAAAAATCAAACAAATTGTTCTATCTTATGAAAGCTTAAAATTAAATAAAGACCTTATTGGGTGCTCAGGTCTTTGAAAATTTCAGTTTTGTATCTTAAAGAGGACTCGAGTTAGTCAACCTCAAAGTTACCATTTCAGACTTTGGGCATTTTTTGCGTTTGGTCTCAAATCCATATCGATCTATGGTTTGGGTCCCTTTTCCTGTGGATTATATTTATTAATTGTTACTAATTGGCAACATCAAGGTAGCTGGAGCTTTATTTTTCAGCGTTTATTAAGTGTTTAAGATATTTACAAATAAGTACTTAATACTCCTCAAGAGGATGGAATGATAGGAAGGTGTGGGTAAGTTTATAAGCTTAATTATTGTTTAATTTAAATTATTAAAGAAAATTTTTAAATCATTTAATTTGTTGTATTAAGAACTATAATACGCATTTCAATTTTCCGGTTTGAAAAGGGCAATAATAATAATAATATATAATAATATAATAATAATAATTATAATAATAATAATAATAATAATAATATAATATAATATAATTAATGATATTTACAAGTGGGGCCTCCAATGCAAGAATGTGCAGGAAGCATCGCTAAAGATTGGAGGATGTTCAATTCCTTGGGTTGTTCCCCACATTTTCGATTTTGTATATTTCAAAACTTGTTTGGGTGAGGAGTGAGCCCTCTATTGCAGCAATGTGCTGAAGTAGTCATTAAAGGTAGGATGCTCATATTTGGCAGGATTATTAACAAGGGTGGTCCCCACATTTATCTATTCTTATAAATTTTTGCACAGCCTTGGTTTATGTGCCAAAGTAGTCGTTAAAGGAAGAATGCCCAAAATTAACAGCCTATTATTACTTATATATATATATATATATATATATATAAATATATAAGTATATATATATATATATATATATATATATAATATAAATATATATATAAATAAAAGTTCACCCTCCCGAAGACTTCCGCCAACGCCTCCTACAAGTATCAGAGCAGGAATCTGAAATTGAAATGGAAAATTTCCTAACCGTAATAATACGTCAAAGTTTGGGGAATTTGAACAGCACGAGCGAATTGGATGTACAGTATTATGCACTTCTATCTCTAGATGTGGAGAGTAGTATGCTTTGTGAATCAGTGTAGTAAGAGCAGCGGCGATTTTGTTTAGTGCGATTTTGTAAAGGTTGGTTTAAATACGATTTGACGTTTTATTTTTAACCGATATAACGGAATTTAACAAGGAAATAATTTGCATTAAATTTAGTTTCAAACGTAAAGGAACTGCTGCAGAAACCCTTAGTATGGTACAGGAAGCCGTTGGAGATAATGCAATGATCATAAGCAAAACCTATTTATGGTACAAAGGCTTCAAGGACAAACTAACAGCTGTCAATCAACGATGAGCCTTTCGGACGACCGTCAACAAAGACCACGCCGGAAATCATAACAAGAGTTTTGTTTGCTCAGACAGTTGTCGAACTATCCACGATGCCTGTGAGGTAGTAGGACAGTTATACGAGACTTTTCTACGCATTTTATTGGTTTTGAATATGAGGCGCATTTCAATGAAATCTGTACCAAGAGTGCTGAGCAATGAACAGAAGTTAGATCGCGTTTTTTATGTACGAAACACAGACAAAAAGTCAGATATAACCCCAGCTCTATATCCAATATCATAACTGGTGAATCATGGATTTAATTAACGCTATGCTTCTGAGACTAATCAGCAGTCGTCGAAGTGCAAGTCGCAAAATTCAATGCTGCCTATAAAAGCTCGAATTCACAGCAGTGTCAATTTCATTTACAAGAGGTTTTATCGACATTCAAGGGATTGTTCACAAATTTAAATTTAAATATAAATATGAATTTTTATTTTTTTTATTTTTGCCGAGAAACCACGCACAAATGAGATCAAATGTTTGCAGTTAATTTAAATTAAACAAGCACACGAGTTTCGATTAAACTTTGAAATCGTTGGTATAAGGTTTTAATTAATAATAATTAATTCGGATGATAGTAAAAAAGAATTAAAGAGATTCAACAATCGGCAGTTGCTTATTGTGAGGGGAGAAAATTTTACAAAAGTAAGTTTTAACATCCACTTCGCCGATCACAAACAAATAAGAAACGATTGAACCTAAAATGATATCAGTAATAGATGAACGTACTGTAATTAATTGGAAGCAAACTGTTCTATTAATATATAATCTACAAATCTCATAACTTCTCCAAGCACAAAACTTCCTACTTCTTCACGGAACGACAAACCACTTCATAATGGCGTCTAGTTGCTACCGTTTACATAATAATTGTTGTTTAGCTTTCAGCACATCGTACGTCTGGCACAAAAAGTTCAAAAATTCGATACGAAACATTGATTTTTGAAATTCATTTAATAAATTTTGACAACTTTTATCTTCGCGTTGGCAACCCAACTTTTCAATTATATATATATATATATATATATATATATATATATATATATATATATATATATATATATATATATATATATATATATATATATAAATAAATTAATATAATATATATATATATATATATATATATATATATATATTATATAATATGATATATATATAACAAAAGAGTTTTGCTTGTTTTTTCTCTTTTGTTTAGAAATTTTCTTTTAAGGATTTTTCTCGCTTTCTCTTTTATTTTACAAACAGTGCACAGGTGACTAGTCACGAGAGCTGTGTAGAGGGGGAGGAGCGCCCCCCTCCCACTTCGGTGGATGTCGCTAGGAGTTATAGAGGCTTTTGGAGGAGGCCAAGTTTGCCCAACGCTGCTCCCGTAGTGAATGATTTTCTGGAGGAACAAGACCCTGCAAACGCTGCTACGGGAGTGAATGAATTGGGAAATGTGGACTCAATATATACCTAAATACGCCAATCAAAAGCCCCGCGGTGCGGGGGCGCAGGAGCCGAGAGGGCGCACGGCGGGCAAGAGGCAATTGCCTCTTGCCTTGAAAATAATATGTTGTCATGTAGTATTCCAGACGTGTGTACAGCTTTCATAATGTTATGTTTCTGACACTCCCAGTAACTTATCATCTGCTGAAAGATCTTTTTCAAAATTAAAACTTATAAAAAGTTATTTGAGAAGTTACCATGACGACGTAAGGTTAAGTGAATTAGTATACTAGCATAGAGTAATGATCGGGCTCGGGCACTGACTTGGAGAAATTAGTTGCGATCATTTTTGGATGCAAAGAGACGAAGGGGGCTTAAGTAAGGTATTTAGAAGACTATTAATGTCAAGTTAAAAAGTAATACAAATGTTGTATTGTTTATTAGTAAGTTTTGCTTTACTTTACCAATAACAGTAATTGTAAAAGTGTTTTAAAAATGCGCATCTCTTTTTTATATGTATATTATTAATATATATATAAATATATATATATATATATATATATATAAATATATATATATATAAATATATATATATAATATATATATTAACTATAATATATAATATCATATATATATAAACCTTTTTTTCATTGTAATACACACTGGTTCTTTGTATGTAATTGATTTTCTTGATTATGAACAAGAAAACTTTTTTTGTCATTCAATTCCAAAAATTCTATCCACCCCGTCCATGATAAAGGCGGCGCACAAAACAAGTCGCGGGGGGGGGGCCAAGGACTTAGTTACGCCACTGACTCATATATACCTATAATGATTGCAATCAAAAAAATGAAAACACTGTTGGAAGGGAAGACAAGTATGAAGCTTATTGGCAGGAGAGGTTATTCCTAGAGATGATCTGGAATGCTACAGCCTGATACTAAAAGAAGTACTGATGGAATGGGAATATACTGTACCTGTATCCAATCACTATGATATACTACCTGATATGGAAAATGATATGTTGGAAAACAATGCCTAGAACGACTTGGAATTCAGAAAAGTTGTAAGAGGCAAGATGGACTTGAATTTCAATAATGGAGAGAGAAACAGGCTGTTAAATTCCAACATTCCTATGGAAAAACCAGAGTTTGAACGGCCTAGCGTTAAGGGAAGGACTTTCTTGTTCTAGCCGGAGTAGCCCCATGAATGTGTGTGGGTACTCCGAAGAGAAGGCTGTCTAACCTATAGCTCAATCGGAATCGGAAAAGACACCAGAATAAAAATACGCTAGCAAAACCAGTATAATGAATTTGGTACTCGGGCCTAGCTTACTGAAATATTCTTATCAACGTTTTGCCCATCGCCATCCTTGGGTACTGGAACCAATTAGAAAGGTTGGAGTGGGAATACTGAAAGAAAGTCTGGTTATGGCTCAAAATGCAAGGCATTAATCTGGCTGGGTTGTGACGATCCTATATTGATGTACTAGGTTAATTAAGGCTAGCACAAAGGGAAAATAAAGATGATAATGTCACTTATTATTTTTATACTTAAAATTAAATTTAAGTTCTGCAAAATGTATTGAATCACAAAAAAAAAAAAAAACTCACCTATACTATGTAACAGTAGTATATATATATATATATATATATATCTAGTATATATATTATACATTAATATATATATATATATATTATATTATATATATATATATATTATATATATATATATAATATATATATATATATATATATATATATATATATATATATATATATATATATATATAAAAACTTCCACGGGTTAAGGAGATATTTTTTTTTTTTTACTATTTTTTCATTTTTATTTTATTATTATTATTATTATTATTATTATTATTATTATTATTATTATTATTATTATTATTATTATTATTTCCTATTATTATTATTTTTATTAGATAATATCTCCGATTCAGGTTCGGAATATAGACCTGAGTCGGAGGAAGAAAAATCGGAAAAAGAAGAAGAGATTTTTTTAAAAAATCCTCAACGTTATAATAAAATCCCTGAAACCGCTACTATCGTTACTACTACTACTAGCACTACCTTTGACCCTTCTGGCTCTTACGTTTTTCGCGACGATATAACAAAATGGAAAGAAGTACTACTTCGCACTCAGAGGTATTTAAAATCTCATAAGAACCAAAGAAACATAAATATTTTAAAAAGATGTATGCCCCTACCTCTCCCTGATCCATATTTAGGGGAAGAAGAGCTAGAGGAACAAATAAGAAAAGAAGAATTGGAAAAAGAGTTTGAAGAGAGGAGGAATATATTTTGGGAATCGGTGGAGAGGTGAAGAAAGATGATGGCGATTCAAATTATAGATCACAAATATTACCAAAACAAAAAAAAACGACAATCCAAACAAGGTTGGCAAATTTAAGTAGTGCGTAGACGCGAAACTAACTGTGTACGCGTGTCCCATCTACACGTGTATGTTTTTTTTTTTTAAATATTCATCGGCACGCTCGACGACTTCAAAAAGAAGCTACAAATTCAGATGGTAATCTAGTTTTCGTGAAATACACAAGAGATTTACATAACGCTAGGGCAATCGAAGCGTTAAAACCGAAGAATGCGGAAAAGGAAGGGACGAAAAAGCCACAAAATGTCAAAGCAACTAAGAAAGAGGAAGACTTACAAAGAGCTATCCCCCACACGACGGAAATGACAAATTAGAAACATTTTTAATCAATTTGATTTTTATTTGCGGAATGAAATAAAAAACTTCCCGCAGAGTAGGAAATTGATGAGAAGATTTCTAACATCTTTCGAACCTCTTCCCAGTACAGATTTTTTATATCACAACATTTTAGAAAAAATCCGCGCCAAAAAAAACACTCGCGGAGTATAATGTGAGAGGCACTTCTTTGGGGGTGGCCTCTCAAATTAACTTGCTTTCGATTATTGACAAATTTCTCAATTACGACATCATAAATAAAGACCTGAGTGTTGGCCTCATAACCAAGGAAGAGGTCAAAGAACTACGAGAAATGATAGTCGTCGCTAAAAAAGATCTCCGAGGAGAAAAAAACAGAAACGTGCAAGAACTTCAACGACAAATAACAACATCAGACGACTTCGAGAAGCTTAAATTGTGCGATATCGTGGATTTTCCCGAAAGTAATGTAGTTCTTATATTACTAACTAAGATGAGCACAATAAAAGAATACGAAGAACTTAATGAGGTCGATAAATCACAAATTCTAACAATTCAGGCGTTGTTAATGGCCTCTCTTACCTTTTCCGTTGGACGTCGCTCGATTGACTGCATTACAATGAGATTGGGCTGCGTTCAAGACGCCTTAAATAAATGGGTTGATAAAGTCATTAAATCAAAATCAAAGAACATAATATTTGAGTTGTCGGCATATGTCGATGAAACGGCGAGGCCGGAAAAAAAGTCGAAATATTTCGGAAACCCCCTTCTCGCACAGGCTTTACTTTCCTACGTGAATGATATTTTACCAAAATATCTTGGAAGAGAAGTTACGACGAACGATTTCCTCTTCCCAACGGAAGAAGGAAACCACATCACTTATAGAAAATTTAACCAACTCATGCAATTCGCTTGGGAGCTAGTATTCCCGCATTATTCTGGCGTACCAATAACAACTCGAAACCTAAGTAGAAAATTTTTATCAGTAACCCACCTGACAAATCCAGCAGAGAAGGAAGACAGATCTAAAAACATTCCTCATATTACTACGAAATATCGCCGTCAACACGTGGTGAAATTCGGTAGAGGTTGGGACCTGACAACCTACCTCAACAACAAAAAAATATTTGGATCTCTGCAACCCGACGACGAAAGAGTGTTAATTCTCGAAGAGCAGTTGAGGAATTTAAAGGAATTCGGCTTGAACATAATTCCAAAATTTAATTGTAGGTCGTATGACGAACCCTTGAAAAATGAGGACGAGAAGGAGGAGCGGGACGCGGTCGTGGCGGATGATGAGTTGGAAGAGTTTGATCGAGAGGAGTTCGTCCATGATGATGAAAGGTTAGAAAAAAAAGAGGAACGAATCGGATCGGCAGAATTGTATGAATTCCACAAAAAAAAAAAAACTCGCCTATAGCGATTAAACAAGTATATATATATATATATATATATATATATATATATATATATATATATATATATATATTTATATATATATATATATATATATATATATATAAAATATATTATATTATATTTATATAATATATATTATATATATATATATATTATATATAAAATTATATATATATTATATTAATATAATATATATATATATATATATAATATATATATATATAATATATGAAAAACTCCAATTTAGGGATATTATAAAATTATTTCTTAATTTTACTATTTTTTATTTTTATTTATCTTATTATTATTATATATTTCTTATTATGGTGATAGATGATTTGGTTCCGTCAGTTCGGAATATAGACCTGAGTCGGAGGAAGAAAAATCGGAAAAAGAAGAAGAGATTTTTTTAAAAAATCCTCAACGTTATAATAAAATCCCTGAAACCGCTAATATCGTTACTACTACTACTAACACTACCTTTGACCCTTCTGGCTCTTACGTTTTTCGCGACGATATAACAAAATGGAAAGAAGTACTACTTCGCACTCAGATAACAATCTTTTCACTTTAACAACAGAGATTCTAAAATCTAAACAGTTAAAATGTCCTCGTTTATCTCCCATTATTGAACGTATAAAGAAAGAATGTCAAGCTCTTAGTTATCCTCATGCATATATTCATGATATTCTATACTTCGTTACCAAAGAAATGCAGTATCTTATCGAAGTTCCTGATTCTCCTATATACACTGTATTAAATCTAAATCATACTTCTTTTGGAGCGGGACACATGGGAAGCTTTCGAACAGAAAAGCGTATATGAGAAAAGTATGTCTTTCCTCGACTTTCAAAACTTGTGGAACGGTTCTGTAGGGAATGTCAATTCTTTCTTCGTGTAAAGGGAAATACTCCATAGAGAGCTCCAATTTATCATATCCTATTCCGTATCTTCCTTTTTCCAGAGTCCGTACTGACATAATAGGTCCTCTTACTCCTTTTAAAAATTTGGGAGCGAAGTATATTTTGGTTTTTAAAGACGCTTTAACGAGCTATGTCGAAATTTGTCCTCTAATATCTCGCAGTGGTATACACATTGCAAACGCACTGTTACACAAAGTGATTGTCAACCACACCAGATTTGTGACCGCGCTGGCGAATACATCTCCGATTTCTTTAAACAATTGTGTCGTTTATGGAAAATCAATAAAGTTGAGATAAGTTAGATCTCCTACGGCTAATTCACTCATAGAAATATAAAATTATAAGATAGAAAACTTCTTGAGACACTTCGTAAACGAAATAGGTGACTATTGGTCAACGTACATTCCATTTGCACAACTCTGTTTGAACAGTACATATAATGAAAGTCTCGGTGATAGCCCTCATTTCGTTCTTCATGGTTATAAGAGATTGTCTTACGATCTTGACAACTATTATTCTCCTTTTTCTACATCTGATAAAGATTTTGTCTCCACTCATGAATACGTACAAAGCTTCTGGTAAGAACCAACCTAATAAGTGAAATAGCACGAGAACGCCTAGAGGATGAAACAAAGAAGTTTGTGGAACGTCAACATTCCAAATCAGATCTTCGTGAGATCAAGGTTGACTTCCGTGTATAATTATTGGCAATAAAACCCCCAAAGGTCTCACACAAGCTTTTCAGAAAATGGATCGGACCGTATAGTTATCGGTATACTCGGACGTAATCGTTTCATAATACAATGTCTCCAAATAGGCAAGTAGATAGCCGTATATAGTGATTACTATTAAAATAGTAACTGAACCGATTCTAAAGAGTGATAAACTTTATTCATATAAGCAATCTCATTCAAATTCTTCAGATTCTCATGATAATCTTTCTAATTCTCAGCAAATGCAGAATAATAATAAAGACTCAAGTTCATTTTGACATTTCAAAAGTGAATAAAAGGTATGGAAGGTATTTCCCACCGAACTTTTGTTCGTTTGTAAATATACACAAACATAATTTATAATTTATAAGTTATAAGTTTGTTTGATGATAAAAGATATTTAATTTTTATATTTTATAAAAATAAATCTGATAACTTTATTTATAATATTAAGTTTTGAAAGATATTTATAACTTCAATCTTCGGAGGACAAACAAAATGTTGTGTTTCATAAAGTTAAATTATAAATTTAAATCTAAAACCAATTTTGTACACAAATATATATATATATATATATATAATATAATATATATATTATAATATATTATATATATATATAATATATTATATATATATATATATACAGTTAAATTGGCTCTTAATCATGCTTTTTTCAAAAGTCCCAGAGGTGGGTTTTGAGTTACCTTTTACCCTTTTGGATGCTTAATATAAATGATAATCTTCAGAAACAAAAGGAAAAAATTACGTACGTAAGTTTTGAATATATATATTATATACAATTATATGCAGTCTACTCACATAGTTGTAATATATTGTACATTATATTTAAAATGTGCTAAACTTAATTATATCCAATTTTTCTCCAATGTAAACCTTATCGCAATTGGCACATGGAATGCTAAATACTATTCCCCTTTTTTTCCTCCGGATCACTTGGTCTTACAGGCTTTTAAGAGTTCTCAAAGTGCATCAACCATGGAAATCATTATATATTATGTTTGAGTATTATTTGCTTTGTTTAAAACTTGGCTGCCACTCCTATTGTGCATCAAAGTAGTGATGATGTACAAAAAAATAAGAAAATTAAAAAGGATCAAGGCCAAAAAGGACAACATGTCCAAAACCGGGAAAGGAGGAATTGGCAAATTTTCTGAAGTGGATCACATGGTACTAGACATTATAGGGAAGGAGTCTCCCATAATTTGTGGCCTCGGTGTACCAGAAAGTATGCCATTAGAACCTATTGCTTCTACAAGTGGGCTCTCCACCATTTCTGCTATAAAGAGGAGTAATGAAATAGTTGATCATGAAAACTTGGCTGCCACTCCCATTGTGCATCAAAGTAGTGATGATGTACGTAATTTAATGGTATAATCTGATTGGATAAAAATTTAATTAAATTATTATTATATATTATTATATATTATTATTATTATATTATTATATTATTATATTATATATTAGAACTTGTTCTTTAAAAGCATGTTAACCGATATACTATTGAAAGAACGATATAATCGATTTTTTTCAATTAGGAACTAGACAAACTAGAGCGTATTGAGTTGCCAAAAACAAGCTTTTTTCGTTTGAAATTAAAGAATTAGCGAAGATTAAATTGCAAAGAAAGGGAACGAGGCAGGGTCTTTCTGCCTCAGCGGGGGAGAAGGGAGGGGGGACAAAGTCATCAATGTAATGACAGAGGGAGACAAAGTCCCCCCCTCTGTCAATTACATTAGATGACATTCCTTTCTACACGGTAATAAATATTTATTTTCTTGATGAGCAAAAAAAAAAATCTATACGATTTTTTATATATATATATATATATATATATATATTTATATATAGATATTATATATAATAATATATATATATATATAATTATAATATATATATATATATATATTATATATATATATAGGACAATGTTCCTAAGTGGACACGGAACGGGTGGTTGGACAACGTAAAATTCACAGGTAGCCATCTATGATACATAAAATAATGTTCTAGGTGCGAACATGAATTTTATTTTTTTTTTCATGTTCTAGGGGGGAAATTAGGTTAGGTTAGGTTAGGAAAAAAAATTTCATTCGCCCTAAAACATTATTTATGATTATAATAGAGGCCACCTGTGAATTTTTTTTTTGATCCGAGCTCCCGTTCCGTGTGGGCGTTAAGTACTTTATTAGATATATATATATATATATATATATATATATATATATATATATATTAATAATATATATAATACATATATATATATATATATTTAAATGTTATACTTAAGGAAATAATATATATATACTGCTTGACATCGGAATCTCACAACCCTCAAAAGGCCTATTACGAAAATTCATTTTTAAATTTTAACTCAAATCTCAAAGATTTTCATTACTATTTTGTTCGCAAAGCGTTAGATCAAATAAATTTTTTTGTATTTTTTTTGGCAAGAATTAATAGGCTAATTTAGCACTTAGGGAAAGTCGAAATAGTTCTATTGGTTTAGGTCCCTTTACTGTGTATTTCCTTATTAATTGATTTAATTGTTACCAATATTGCAAACATCCGTCAATATCATCCAAAGTAGCGGTGCTTTATTTTTCACCGTTTAATAGGTGTTTAAGTATTTAACGATAAGTGCTAATGCTCCTTCAAAAGATGAATAACAGGAACAAATGGGTAAGTTTATATGCTTAATTAATGTTTAATTTAAATATTAACCCTTAATCGGTATCGCCCGTTGCGTGGAACATAATTGGTATCGTGGGGTCCACGGGACCCCACCATTAAAATATATATATATCTACTTTTCTTTCAATTTTATGATACTTTAACGAGCATTTTATGTATTTTTAGTCTATTTTTAATAAATAAAATGCATTTGCTTTATATATAATGCATAATAAACAATGTGGTAAAAAAAAAAAAAAAAAATACATATTTTAGCATAAATATGAGTTTGATCCAATAATGCTGTAGTTATCCCAGAGAATAACATGAGACCTAGTATGCTTGTTGGTAATGTATAGTATTTTTGTATTTTGCAGTGAATATAACCCATCAAATCATAAATTTTTTTTAAAAAATCGGAAAATAAAAAATTTAAAATGTGCACTCATCAAAATAAATTTTTTCTTTTTCCGTCATTTTCTGTAGTAGGTTATCCATTTTTTTGGCAAAATTAAAAAGTAAATGCACTTGTTATTGTTTTTAAAGCCTTATTAACATTAACATTAACAACATTAAAAAAAAAACAAAAATACACAACAACTTAAAGTAAAAAGTTTAAAACTAAAAGTAAAATGTTTCATTTTCTAAAACTAAAATTTCCT
>JABUQX010041903.1:55000-57500 GCA_015478945.1 Trachelipus rathkii
TCTCACTCTCACTCTCTTGGAGGCAATTGTAATAAAATGTTTTTTTTATAAAATTAAATTGTTTTTTTCTGAGTTCTTAATAACTGGTTTTTGCTTACTCATCTTATAGAACTTTAATATAAAACCTATTATTCATATTGACTCATTTATTAACTAAATATAATTAAAATACATTTGATGAAAGGTATAAAAACCCTTTATACCAATAAACCATGGTTTTATTGTGTTTATATCGCGAAAATAACCTTTTTACCTGAGCAACTTTGCGGTCCCCATTCCACTCATTGCAGCAGTTATTTTTATAATGTGTCCTTCTGAGGACGCTAGAGAGAGAGAGAAGAGAGAGCAGATGGAGAGGACGTCGAGAGAGATGAGAGAGAGAGCTACGAGAGAGAGAGAGAGAGAGAGAGGAGAGGAGAGAGAGAGAGAGAGAGGAGAGAGAGAGAGAGACGAGAAGAGAGGAGAGAGAGAGAGAGAAGATGAGAGAATTGCATCAATTTTTACATTATTAATCTTTGTTCTTAAGTAACACTACTGAAGCTTGAGTAAGAACAACTATTGTTTTACCTACTACCAGTAGTGGATGATTACTGCTTATAAAATTTGATTCGATTTGAATGTTTAAGGAAAACCTAAAGTCCATAGTTATTCTTCCTAGATTGACACTCACGAAGCGGTAATTTAGTAATGGAATAAGGGTTTTAACATTCATAAATTTTATATTTTTTTAAAAATATTTTAAATTACTTTTTTTAATATAATTTTAATTCTGAGTGGTATTGTGGTTATAACAGTACAATTTTTCTGAGTTTTATTATGTATATTGGATTACGATGAGGAGTGGGAGTTTATTTTTTTGGACACTCAAACTCCGGCTCCTCAGCCGGCCGGCTCCGGCTCGGCTCGCTCCTCATTTTAAAATCACAGTCTCAAGCTCAATCACATTAAAATTATAGGACACCGGTTTCGATCCTGAATTCTAGACCATTATATATTTGTATAAAACAAAAAACAAATTATCATCGATAGAAGCTTAAATTGCTCCAATCAGCTTCAGTAAGTGTCCACCTAAGATTATTTCATCAGGCTCGCGAACTGGTGAATAAAATCGTGTCAAGTCCTTCTCTTCCGAATTTTTGAATGTCCGCTTTGTTTCGAAGGACCATATATATAATAAATATATATATTTATAATATATATATAATATATGATATTATATATAATATATATTATATTATAATATTATATATATATAAGTATATATTAATATATATATATATTTATTATATTATATAATATTATTTTATAATTTTATATATATATTATATATATCTATATATATATTAATATATATATATTATAATATTATAATTATATAATTATATAATTTCATTATTATAATTCTAATTAATCCCTTTGAATAATAGCGTTGATACCTAATGATTGAGTCATGTAAAGACTAATAGATAAACTCTTATAAATATCAATTACTTTTAATTCCGATTCAATATTAATTTGTATCATTAATGCTCTTATTATCAAAATTTACTGTTTGTTTAATTCTGAATATTATATTATAATATATAATATTATATATAATATTTAATATAAATATATTATATATATATATATATATATATAAATATATAATATATATATTCCCTATGTCACAAGGCATGGCCACCCTGGTTAACATCAGCACCATGAGTGATCTGGCTCATACATTTTGAATGTTAGTAAAATGAAATTTTTGTGGCGGAAAGAAATCAGTTAAATATAATTAAACTAAATAATGATGTTCTACATAGAAATAGTCCAATTTGGCATTAAGAATTAAATTTGGTTTTGTTACAAAATATTAGTTATTGGAGTCACGTACAATAGATGTTACTGTTAACGTGGATAAGATTCGATAAGATTTGGAATACCTTAGAGGTGTTATGAACCAAAGAGTAATAAAACGACGGAGGCGAATTTGATTCGCGAGGTCGTCAATGAAGATAGGCGAACAGATGCTGGTGGCAGGTAAAATTTGCTGATGGGAGGAGGGTCCCGTGACATGTGGTGGCTGTGAGTGATATTGGTGGCTCACCGAGCGGCAAGTATTAATCGGTCAGCGTGTCTTGAGAGCAAAAGACATACCATGGTTCGGCTTGTATATCTCAAGTTGCACTCGCTGATCAATCCAGCACCCTCAGTAAGTCCGAAGCCTTGTCGGGAGAGATATAATCAGTTGATGAAGCGCCACAGTGATTTGGTATCCGGGAGTACCTAAAACAGCTCCGGAAAGAAGAGGGTGGCATCTGGCTCTTGTTAGCTATTTCGTTGCGGTCATCCTACGGAGGGAGCCAACTAGTGTAATTTTTTTGCGGTGAACAGCTGAGAAATTTGTTGTACAGCGCAACTATTATGTGTTAAGCATAGAGGAGCTGAGCGATCGAATAATGACATTAGATGGTCTGGTTCGGTATAAAAACATAAATTGAAGAGAGGGAGTTAT
>JABUQX010041904.1:0-22688 GCA_015478945.1 Trachelipus rathkii
GAATCTGCGCATTAAATAAATAGATGTTTCTTCAATAAAATAATGAACTATTATAAAATAAAGAAATATTGTTTTATTTTAAAATAATAAATTATTGATTAAGACAGAAAAAGATTAATACTTTTACCAGACCTTTAGAGTATATAATTATACGTCAACTATAGCTGACAAGTTGCTCGATGAAGGAAGGGGGGAACATAAGCTACTGGTTGTTTAATAGAGTCCCTCGATTATATCATGTCAATGGATTAGCGTCCTCATCTGTCATGAAGAAGAAAATGGTATCGTTCGCAAAATGGATACTCAGCAAGTGGAGAAGACGAATTATTCTGAAGAAAAATAGGCATCAGACGTGAGTAGACCAACTTCTTTCGGAGTTTCGGCATCAATCTTTGTGAATTGAAGAAAAATTATCTTCAATAGATTTATTAACGTAGAAAATAACTTTTAAAAATTTTCATTCTTCAAAATGACTAATTTTGTAGGCTTAAGAATCTTGGAAAATCAACGACAGATTTGTCCACAAAGTAATAATCCTTCATCAGGGACAAGTCAGTTCCTTCAAATATATAGACAAGTCCTAGCTTCACCTTGGTATGCGCCAATTCTTTCTTTCCCTTTTCTGTAATCTGCTTTTATTATATTTAATATCTTAGCTATTTTCATTGACACTTGTTACCGCTATATGGTAAGGATCGGATTCGAGAAGAATAAGTTCTTGAGGATGTGACTGTTGGACTAACGTTAAAATCTACACTCTAGCAACAGACAAAACTGCAAAGTACATCCCATAGGAAGCTCTAGTTTTCTTATAATACCATTTTAATGAATATCATCACCTTTATATTTTGTTTTATCTTTGGATCTCCGTGTGTGATGAAAAAGGAGATATGCTAGAAAAAATATATTTGAAATATCCTTCTTCTTAAAATCCATGAATAATCTTGAACAATGTTCCTTCTTAAAAAATAATAGTGTTACTTATATTAAATAAAACCTTGAACTGTTATAGCAATCAGAAATTTCATCTTTTATATAATATTCGAGTCACAACAAAATATAATGGATGAGAGTTTGGGAGACGATTATGATTAAGCGTGGATGTTTTTTACTCCTGATCGACAGCGCTGATGGGAGATTCAGGCGTGTTAACTTCCGTAAATAGGAACATAGATGTGGGATTCTTCAACTTGCGGATTTATTTTCAAACAAGATCAAATAAAGATTCATCCACTTTATATCAAAGATACAAGATTGATAATGATGATTACTAAGCTCGAGTAGGACAATAAATGAAATGTCACTTCTAGAATTAAGACAGGAGGATATTATGTTTAATATTTCTTAGACACTAAATATTGATTGCTTCGTACAATATATATTAACAAACATTCACAGTTGTACATGACACATTACTACTCACCACCGACTATTTTGACACGACTGAAAAAGATGAGGTTCACAAAACAGCACGCTTCTCATCACCTACACTCGGGAGACTACTCGATGCATGCGCTACAGGTATTCTTTATGATTCACATGTCGCCGCACGCACCTTAACTTTTATATCAACACAAATCTAAATTAACGGAACATTGTCTTTACTGACGTACTGAAAGAATGAAAATGATATATAGGTATATATATATATAGTATCTATAGTATAGTATAGGTAACTTATATTTATATTATATATATATATATAGTTAGTATATAATATATATTTATATATATATTATATATATATATATATTTGAGCGGTGCAATATGATATACTATTAATTAGTAGAGATTTATAGTTAATTACTATAGTATACTTATCTATATAAGTATAAAATAAGTTTTCATCTAGATATTCATAGTATAGTATAATTATATTTATATATATATTTATATTATATATATTATATATATATATACTATATATTTATATACTATATATCGGTATTTGACAATTAAATTCTTATATTAATATATACTAATATATATATATAATATATGATCTTAATAGTATATATATATAGTAGTATAGAGTATAGTATATATATATATATTAGTATAGTATATTAGTATGATTATATATATATATAGTATATAGCTTAGTATATATATATAAAGAGAGGTATATATATATATGCAGTGTAATGTATATTATATATATATAATATCAGTAGTAAGGGGTGCTATTTTTCATATATAGTTACTATAATATAAATATATTATATTAATAACATATATAGTATATAGTATATATTTATTATATATTATTATTATATATAGTATATGAGTATAAAGTAATATATATATATAGTAGTATATAATATATATATATTGTGATATTAGTATATATTTACATATATATATATTATTACTATATACTAATATATAGTATATATTCATATGAAAAGCCATCTGTAATTATTCATTTTTCTTTCTTTCATTTATTCTACCTTGTTTTCGTCCCGACGAGTTGGAGAGATAAGGATGCCCTACAAGCATCAAGAAAACGAAAAGATGAGGCAGTGTAGGAGATGAGACAAATCGTTGAAAAAGCAAGCCAGCATTACCACCCTCTGTACCATTAAGGAGGTGAGAAAGTTGTCAGCAGACAAGGAAGACAATCCGAACCTATGTGCACGCGTCTGTGGAGACCTAACGAGCGGCACTCCACTATGGTAAAGTCGTCATGTAAAGGGTTTCCATCCCTTGGCCCCGGGGTCGGGCGTCCACAAACGTATGCGCCCCCTACAGGAAACGCCCGCAGTTCTCTCCTCATCATGCACCTTTAGTATCTTGCATCTGCGCAAAATCACATTTCTCTCCTTCATTCAGACATTCGTTCACCCGACTCAATCGGCCCATTTTCTCATTCGTCTCTCCAGCCGGTCTGTTCCCACCACACTCACCACTATACATCCGATTTAAACCAACCGACTATCAGTCTCATAACCAACCGACATGACCAAACCATCTCAACATACTTTGCTTTAGTTCTCTCATTTACCCTCTTCTCACACACAACAACGTACGTCTATACGTTGGTAGGGGTTGCTGCAGCTAGCTCGCTACTTCTACCGTCCCGGTTGAGTGCTCTGAAATGTGCAGTCACTATATTATAGGCTCTAAATGTGCAATACTAATATTCTCTATAGCTCTGAAAATGTGTCATCAGCCTAATTATAGCTCTGAATTGTTGCATCACGTAATATTTGTTTAAGTAATATTTTGTAATTTTTGTTGGCAATCCATTTAGTCTTCATATTGATTTTATAATCATAAATTTCCTTCCCACTCTGTTAATCATGTGTTTTTTAGGAGATTATATAAGTAAAGTAGTCACTTTCAGGAACTTATATTATATTTGTAAAGTGGACCACTTTTATTTTTGTCCCTTCACCACATCTCCGTCGATGTCTCAGGATTCCTTGTGAACAAGGAATTAACACCTCTGTAAAAGTAAGATATTACTTCTACTATGTTCATACACTTAATATCTTTATAATTTTAGAGGTGTGTGTGTGCTCCATTTGAGATTTCTGTATGGCTTGGCTTATGGCTTCTCTTTTTCGCAGTTCTGCAGCAGTTCTCCGGTCTTCCTCAAGACTCTTTCAAACAACCCTTGTGGAAGGTTTCTACAATCCCCAAGGGTAAGTTGAAGCCATGCTTTATATCCTTTTTTATGTTTTCTGTCATGGAGCACAAAATTTTACAAAATGCCTCAGTAATTTCAACGTCCTACGCCAATGTTGACAGCATTTTCTGCAGTTTTGTAGGCACAAGTGCCGCTCTCCCAAAGGTGGGGTAACGCGTACCCCAGGGGGTACCCAAAGTAATACTTGGGGGTACGCCAAAGAAGTAGGTTTACGATCACTTGCGAGTTTACGATCTTGTATCACGCGAGTGTGAGGCTCTCTCAATGTTCGCCGTGTCTTGTATTATATATTAAATTATATTATTATGTGCATATTATATTATATTATATTTGATTATATTATATTATATTAGATTATATTATATTATATTATAAGCCTATAGGGGGTACAACTTAAAATTATTTTCGGTTTAGGGGTACGCGGTGAAAAAAGTTTGGAGACCGCTGTTGTAGAATACTGCGAATTTTAGTGCTGGGAGGTTCTAACTGCCCGATTTCCAGGCTGGGCATATTAATTGCGTCTCCATCCATAACTTGGATCTTTTACAACAACAGCAGACTATTCAATTCAGCACTGAGAGTGCTGTTCCATCAGACCACAAAGTTGAGTGATCTTTATCTATTTGCATCCTTTACACACACACATTTCAGTTCTTGTTCCTTTGTAGATATACCTACTCTTGAACTGAATTTGAATGGAATTGAACTGAACTTGACCTTACGACTTCAACTTACGATCTTAGGTTTTGGTCTTTATCTAGACCAAACCGATTGATAACTGATACTCAGAAATCGACAATTTAGATTATCCTCCCCTTAATTTAATTATAATAAACACATGTTGTTTTTTAAACGTTTGTTTTATTTCGCCCTGATTCATCAACTGACCTGTTTCAGTTCAGGAGGAATCTTCAAGCACATCACGTATTCTTAGATTCTTACCGAATGTGTTTCATTTTTGAGGCGGAGCAGGCCTAATTTATAACAGCTTTGAGTCTGATGCTGATTTTCAGACCCTTAACTTATTATCACAGCTTTTGTCGCCAGTAACGTAGTATAATGGGACTGAAATTTTCATCTCAGTTTTTAATAATGAGAAATTAATGTTCATATTAATCTTTTACCTGGACAGTTCTTACTATTCGCAAATTTTGTACACTACATTCTCGCATTCTCAACTTCCTTGAATTTATTGGGTATGGTTGGGGACCTGCTGTTTACAGTTAATATCCGCATCTTCTTTCCATTAACTCTCCCTAACATCCTCCATACCTTAATTCTATTCTTCTTCACACCCTAGCCCAACCCTAAGATTCTCCATGTGATCACAGCTGATACTTTAGATCTATACTTCTTATCTCCCGACCATAAGTCTCCACTAACTTAGGAGCAATTAACACTGGTAAGACAACAATAACCCTCATGTAAGACCGCTAGCGCACTCAAGACTATGTCCCCTTTACATTCACCCACGATTAATTGCACCAGCAACCCTTCCTGCCATTTACAACCTTGTTACTACACTACACTCTGGCATTCAAATCCCTGTTCCCTTCATCATCCAACACATACACCCTAAATATTTAAACTCAGACACCTTGTTCCAGCTGCATTCACCAGTCTAAACATAACTTTATCACTTGAAGGATTGTTCTAGTCATATGAGATTCAACTCTTTAAAAACTTTACTTCTTCAAAACCCCTCCACAGAGACACCTCCTAAAATTTCCGTCCAATTTGACGGGTTTACTCACTCTCCTGCTGACAAGTATAAACATTTTTGAGATTATATACGGTAGGGCCCCCTCCAACGTCTCTCCCATTGGGCTCCATCATTCTACCCCATTTCCTGCCATCCCACCTCGAATTCTTTTCATAACCCCATCCATATACAATGAACAAACCAGAAGACATAACACGAACCTTGTCTCACTCGCTTTTAATCAATAAATAATTCACCAATTGACCACCATTTATTCTTATCCACACCTTCACTATCCCATACATACTATTTGATTTTCATTTCGAAGCCTACCACCCAACACCATATTCGACTAACACCTGCCATAAAGTTCCTATTAACTCTTAGTCATACGCTCTGGTTGCAGATCCCATAAACACCCCTAAATACAAATTAATTATTCTTCTTCCTCCATTTGCTCAATCATTTGTTTTCAATGTAAAGAAGATTTGAATCCACAGCATCTCTACCATCCTCAAACGGCACGCTTGTTCTTCACATCGATCCTTCAGTCATCGACGCCTCTTTCGACCAAAATAACGCAGGCATGTACGTTCCCTACAACAACTCAATAGAACTTTATTCTAGGTAATTTCTACAGTCCATCCTTTTCTCTTAACCGCCTTTATATAATGGAGGTACTAATTATCCCCCTGGGCTCTCCTCAATCCTCGGGAGCCTATACCCTCCATAAACGCTTTATTACACAACTCTCCTATAGAGTCAATCACATTCTCACGGTCACATCTCGCTGATCAGTGATGTTTTTGATCATTTCACCAGTAAATTTTCGGAGTGTTTCCGCAGATTTCCCACTCTTCAACTTTCTCACTCATACCCATTACCGTCCTCCCTTACTAGAATAATCTCATCACCCAAAATACTAGTCCTTCTTGCGACCCCGGACTTCAACCACACACATTCACTATCACTCTTTATTACTGTTAATGATTGTGCAGTATTTTTCCGAAGTGTTCTTCACACCGGTCCTCTCACATGCCACTGTTGACTGTCAGTTTACAAAAGCACCACTCCTATTGCTTAATTCTAACAGAGATTATCCTTTATTTCTTCATCTCGTGATGAAGACCTTTCGCGCCTTCGCTTCCGAACGAGTTTTCCTATTCCTTTGTAAGTCCCATTCATCCTCCTTTCCAAACTGTTCAATTTACCTCTTGTTTCTGCCTAGCGTATGCCACACTTTTCAGTATTCTCTTTTTTCGCCTCCTTAGATATAAATTCCAAGCATCTTTTCTTGTTTTGAGACTATCAAGATCAGTTGCTGTTAGTACATCTCACCCGATACTTCGTTTTTACTTTAACCGCCTTTCAGTAATATCACGACACTCTACCATTCCGATCCCACTTTCCTGATTACCTCTGTCACGTAGTTTTGCCGTACTTTTTTTAGGGCCGACTGATCCACATACTCTCCTTTGCACCTAGCTGAAACTAAGTGTAGCCCTTCCTGTCATTTGCCCAGAATTGTATTTTCAGCATTCAAGCTTGTTCACGTTACAACCGATGTTAGCTAGCGAGCGCTCTACATATTATACTCTATTGTCTTGTTCACGTGTATCTTCTCACTCTTAAATTTCTGAACCTACCTTCCCTTTCGCGTATCAGCCTGCCTCTCCTGATCCTAAGCAGCCGACCACTCATACTAATATTTTATACATAGAAGGCAACATGTTAATGGATCGATATATCTCTCGATTTCCTATAACCCCTCACCTGTTTAAGGTTATCCACACATCTTCAACGATCTCCTCTTCACCGACGCAACAATATCAATCAATACTTTTCCCACTTCGATACCATTCTACCTACACTAACTGACACTAAGCGTTTTATCTTATGGTACTCCTGCTGGTTTTAAAGAAGTAACTTACTTTTACACACATATCTCCTCTTCACAGCATCAATTCCCTTGCCTACCATTGCTCATTTCCTCCCACCCCCACCCCTAACCACCTGTTATATCATCCTTTTTTGTTTTGATCAACCTATCCAACCGATTCAGGTCCGCAACACTTCGAACCTCTGAAGGTGCCGTCACTTCAGCCGCCAGTCAGATGCATCATTCAGCATTTATATCCCAAGGAAATGTACTTCCTTGCAATGTTTTCGCCTCAAGATGGACATACGTCAGCACCAACATATTGCTTTTCAACTAAATTCTACCCATCTAGAATTCTTAGGACTCAGCACGAGCACAAGAGTCTACCAATAGCTTTGGGTCACGGTCCACTCATCAGAAATTGCACTCCTTCCTTCCCCCTCTCATTCTACTTTCCCACACTCACACACACATTTTCACACACACACACTCATTTTGTCACCGTTTCCTTTTCTCTTTGGTTTTTTTTCACAGCGGGCAAATCAAATTTGCCCTTTTTTAAATACATTCATGACCACCTCTCTCCTCTTCCTCCTCAACATTTATTCCTCTGACATTCATGTACCCATATGATTCATACAATTTTCGCCGAAAAATTCAGAAGGCCGTTTACGGACGAGCACGACCCTTTCTCGGGGCCTGCATTTCGTTTCCTGCGAAGTGTGTATGGGGCAAACCCACTACCACTGGTCCTGTCCGCCGCTTCTACGACTGTGGGCAATTCTTTCTCCCCGACACATAGGGATCTGAGTAGTCAGGGGTTTCTGGTTAGGTGGATTATGTCTAAGAAAGAGAGGTGTGTACTTTAAGACATTTATGTGTAAATATGTAGTGATAAACTGGTGTCAATATATGGTTGTTCGCGTGTTGTGTGAATCGTATATGAAACCGGGCAAAAAAACGAAGAAAGCGCCCCATTAAAAGGAGATGGGAGGGTAAGTTTTCAATCCGCTTCGGAGTATGCGTATACGTCTCCCTAACATCCCCTCTTGGCTATATATATATATAATGCTGTATTATATAATTATATTTAATATATAAATATATATAAGATTATAGTATATATAGTATATACTAGTATATATATATATTATATAGTATATAATATATATATATAATATATTTCATCTATTATCGTCTGTGCTGTTGGATTATATTATTTGATAACACAATTTCTATATTCTATATATATATGTAGTATAATATATATTTTATATATATAGTATATATTAATAGTATATATATATATATATATTATATATAACTAGTTAGGTAGCTAGTTTTTACCATTTTATCCTTTCTACTTACAGGAGGAACAATTTCATAAAAAGATAATTTACCATTTTAAATTAATTCAAAATTAATATAAAAAATTTTCAGCCATTAATGGAATGGATGATATGTAAGATTTGGATTTTATAAAAAAGAATCTTACAGAAATTGAAGACTAGAAACTTTTACTCATCACTCTGGAGAGTAAGGTAATGTATTAGATGGAATGTAATTTTATTATGCTACTTGATTTTATTTGGTCTTTTTATCAGCAATTATACAGTATTACATTTTCCATCTTTTCTTCAGTTGCAAAGTTTAAAACTTTTAGCACAATGAAGAATTTTAAGTACTATGGAAAGTGACTCAAATTGTCTCCAATTGTTTCAACCCTGGTCACTTGACTTAGGTTTAAAAAGGATGTGCATAACCCATTCAAACATTAGAAACATAGAGCCACATGGTCCTATCAAGACTGTCCAGTCAACCCATTAACCAAATATGCTCATGCAAATCCACAAAGCACCCTAGCGGCATTCAGTACCAAGACTTCATCACTTCATTAAATGAAAAGCTAGGTGCTTTAGGTGCATAACACCCATAATTCGGCATAGCTCCAAATCCACATACTGATCACTCAACATCATATCCTACCCAATCCTTTCTACAATAATTATAATCGAGCCAACTCCAACAACCCTATGCAATTTCATTCTACAAAAATTAACAACCTATACGAATGAATGTTTTCTCATTTCAAGATGGCATACCTTCTTCTTAATTTTCTTGCTGTGCCCCCTGGTCTCCTGTCAGTGGTCACTAAAAGAATTTATTGTCTCCATATATCAATAGCATTAAAATTTCGTCAGACTGTTATGTGATCATGTCCCCCGAGAAAAATTCAAGCCTTTTCTACAGAAACCATCCCCTACACATCCACACCACATCCAACACACCCGCGAACCAATCCTTAGTTTGCTTTTCTACCATGCTACTCTCTCCAGCATATCTTCCTTCCGTAAACTAAGGGGCCAAACTGTGCACAATACGCTATATACTTCGGCTAACACATAGCCTACTATAACCAAGCAGTTTACTTATATCTTCACTTCTCAATAAAGGACATTGGAAGCGCAAATAATATTATTACACCACAATCTATCACGCTATTCATATTCTTCTCCCAATATCTACTTGATTTAGCTAACTTCAAATATTGCCTATAATCACACACACTAAATCTTTTCTTGGTCCAAACTCGAGCCAATTCCCATTCATATGTAGTTAAACTTTATTTTGAGAACCTACCTGACAGAACACTGCTACACCTTTTTACATAACAATCCTATTTGCTACTTATCTGCCCTACTCCTCATAGAATAATCTAACGATAATGTTAGATATAATCTTATAAAATATTGTTGACACTTACCCTTACTGAGGTAGCCAATCTGTAAATCATCTGCAAACTTAGAAACGTTAAAATTAAGTCCCTGGTCTAAATCATTATATATACAGGATAATATAAATATATATATATATATATTAATAATATTATTGTAGTTATATTATATATCACTAATATAATAAATATAATTACCTAATATATATAATAATAATATTACAAAAATGAACTACAACATACTATATATATATCAATTAAATACATATAATATATAATATATAGATTAAATATTAAATACTTATTTTAATTTATTAATTTTTTTACACAGAGATAACAGCAGTCACTACACGGGCAAGAAGCCTAAATCAGGAGCGCAAGGTGTACTCGTTATTATACGTTCCGAACAGGAACGGACCAAGGCCCAAGGAAGAATATCATTCACATTCTCCACTCCAGACCGTTGCGAACTTGAGGGACCCTTCAGCTTATTAGGTTGCAGAGTGCTCACTTAACACTGCACTATACTCGGCAGCTTTTAATATAAATATAAAATATAAAATATCAAAAAATAATTAAAAAAATATACACATGCCATCATAAAACTATAAGTATTACTATCAATTATCATATATCATATTAAACCCGATTACTAAATTATCCATCATGAGTTAACACCATACTCATCACTTACTATCATTATCGTTATCGCATCAAACTCACATAATATTATTCACATCTTTTAGCTTATCAATACCATCACTGATCACAATTAATTATCATTACCATTATTAACATTACCACCACTATATAAATATATTATGGTAGTTTTAAATTTTTCACTAGTATTATTCTGTTGGGAAGAAGCACATCGAAACTATTAAATTATTCGTACTAAATATATCTAAAGCCTAGAATTGGGTCTACAAGTAGAAACCCTGAGTAAGTCCTCGACATCATCACTATCAACACATATACATTAATTTAAAACCATTACTAAACAACTAAGATTGATAATACAATATGAAATCACAGTATTTAAATAATTAACACTAAAAAAAAACAAAAGAAGAGCAGAATACATCAAGGAATTAAAATCTAAATTCAAAAAAGAGAGAGAAGACATCTTATGCTCTTGAACAAAAACAAAAGAAGCCAAATACGACTCAATAGTAGAACTACATATTCAAGAGAAACAATCGATCATTTCCATCCACTCACAGCAACCCTAAACAACAATTAATTCATAGCCGTACGACTGCTAATCATCTAGATGAACTCTCAAATGTCCTGTTAAGTGACTAGTCAATTTTGGTTAACAGTCACCCTATGATTCGATTTTTTTGCTCCTCACCCTAACTATAGACACCATTGCACATATATTAATCACTCACAACAAAGATAAAAAAAATTGAGAGTAATAAGAAAAAGAACCATAGATAAAAATAAGTTTAATCTTTCGAGCTAATCAAACCTAAAAATTCCAAACACGCGTCACATATTCGATTGTCTTAGAGAATTCTATAACTTCGATATAGTATATAAATGTCACGAGTATCATTATAAAAATATTTCCCACCTATTCAAATAAAGAATTTAATTTCCAGTATCTGTGGATTCAAATCTTATGCATCACACCATCCATGTGATACTATAAAAATAAACACACAAGAGCTAAAAAAATCTTTCCTTCTAGAGCTAGAACACCTCTATACTGTGATTTAGAATGTGAGATAAGTCGAAGGATTATTAGTAGTCGTCACTTACATTCCTAGTCTCTCACCCCTACGATCTACCAATTTCCTCTCTTTTCCTTTCCCAGCTGTTTTTATATCGCATCCAACACCGACGACAGTCAGCAATTCCACATCAAAAAAGTCAAACGTATAATAGTAAATCAGTAATATCCTAGATATCACAATAAGCAATACCGGCCATCATTTAACCAATGCCGATACCATCACTATACCCAAAAATAATAGCGAATAATGATAAATTATATCCTATATCTAGATACTTATATATCGAATACAATATATAGTAATACATAAATATAATATATATATATAAATATATATATTAATATAATAATATATATATATATATCACACTAATTAAATATTATATTGAATATTAATAATTATATATATACAATATATATATACTATATAATATTTATATATTAAATAACTATATAACTATATAATAAATTATACTGAATATATAAGATATTATATGTATATATATTACTATAAATAAACATATATATAGTATATATATTTAATATATATATAAATTATATAGATATCTCCGTATAAATATGCATGGTGGATCCAGCGAATTTTTTTCAAAAAGGGGGGCCAACAAAATCGGTCTTTTATATATATAATAATAATATAATATAATTTATATAGTATAATAATTAATATAATATATATTATATATAATACTATATAAAAATATATATAATACTATATATAATATATATATATATTATATATATAATAATTAATTATATATATACTATATACCTTATATAATAATATGTGTAGATATAAGAATATGAGTGATCTGATCTAAGATTATTGTTAATGAGGAATGAACGCTGTGGATATGTAACTAACGACAAGATAATAAAAGCTCATAGACATATGTGCACGTGTTCATACGTCTCATATATACATACATCATAACTACATAATATTATATATAATTCACATAATGGGGTAGTATATATATAGACCTGAGGATACCAATATATCATTAAAATTCTATACTATAGTAAAAAAAATGGAATAAATATAATTAATAATTTACTTCAGCATATAATAAGATTAACTATATCATATATATACAATATAACTAATAATTTTATACATACATCTATCATCATATATATATAATATATATATATAATATATATATGAATTATATAAGTAATTATATATAACTATATATATAACTGAAAAGATATAATATATATAATATATATATATATTATATATAATAACTATATATATATATATTATATATAAATATAGTATATATATATAATGATGAAGGAAAATATTTATATTAATTTCTAAGTAAAAATGAAATAAGTAATAAATTTCTAAAATCATCTACTATGTTTAGTAACTTAACCCAGGTTACATGAGAGAGCGAGAGTCCGAGATACATCTTCAGTTTTATTCAATATTTCGATGTATACAGAGAGGTCATAGGCAAATCCAAAAGTCACTTCTACCCAATATATTTTACTCAAGTAGTTTTCACAAAGTCATAATTGAACCTTCTATTTTACTAGAAAGCAGTAGTCAACTGGAATTGCCAGTATTTTGCAACAAGATTAAATCGTAAGATTGTGAAATCTGATACAAAAACATATTTACTTCCTATCACTGTTTTTTATTAGGCAGTTGCTGAAAAAGCTTTTTGAGCTCCAATAAATCCTATTACCTGCTCTTTACTAAATTGCTGCAATCGCCTTTAGAGATCTTCTTACTATAAAAATTTACATTATTTAAGCTGTGCTCTGGCACGATACAAATTCGTTAAAAATTCGGAAAACTAAATATGCAAAAAATATATAATAAATCTTATATATATATAAAATTCTTTCATCTCTCTATTCGATATAAATCTATCTATACCAACATATTATGGTAATATAAAATGGATATGCGATAAATACAGGCTGGTTCAAGAATAGGAATGTTAAGGTCGTAATGGGAATTATGTTAATTCTTTAACTAAACACTCCCACACATTGACAACCTCAAAATTCAGATGACACTAATCACACATTTTTGTCCCAATAAATATACTCAATAATTGCTATATAATGTCATTTTCTTACTATATGCGTATAATTATAAGTCTTAACTAGATTCACTACATTTAGCCCTACTCACAGAGAGTCATAGACGTTATCTGAGACGTCGTTTAGAGATAATTGGATACATTTTAATCCACTAGATAGTTCTGTCTTAATATATCAAAAAAAGGTAAGATCTACAAGATGCACTATATACACTTTGTTTCCGAGATTATTGGTACTGTCGTTTCTATTACACACACTGCGCTACTACAACACTCACTATTCACATTTAGAATTGTGTATATCTACACACACTGAGCTTATCCACTATTGGGATCTATTACACATCCATCCATAAAACTAAATAACTATATTCATTCTCTAGCGTTGCTCCACACGCATGTAATCTTTTCGCAGACCTTCTTATACAATCCTTCTATGCTAACTACACTTAGAAGAACAAATCTCTTTATTCTTGCGTTCATTACAACTTTTGTCCCTAGCATTCTACAAGAAAAATGTATCAGTGAGCAGTAATTAAGAAAAAAACCATATTCGCACTGAGCACTAAAATAGTTTATGTTCTGAACCGTGTTACGAAGAGGCACACTACAGGCTCACAGGTCATAATAGATTAAGCAAATTGGGGCCAAAAAGCAGTGAGTATACATAGCTTTGTGACATTTTCGCCTTGCTATACTCCTCTCTGAACCACCACTACCCACTGCGATCACAGGAAACTCATTGCTGCTCTAAGCACCGGCTCAGAGAAGTTAGTCGTACATAGCCGTAACCTCTAACCGGCGCTCTAATAGATTATTCATATCCAAACCAACTTTACGTCGTACAATGTTATTCGTATATCATATTAATAGTGTAGCAGAACAGTAGATAAATTACTGGGTCATCACAGAGATCATTTCTCGAACATACAAATTTGAGGAGAAGAGAAGAGGTGATGGATGTATTTTAGAAAGGGCAATTGATTTGCTAGCTGTGACTGAAACAAAAATGGAAAAAAGAACAAAAAAAAATCATCCTTCGAGCGGTAGAAAAGAAAGTTAGTGTCGATGAGGTATAAAAGGTTAATACGATCGTACGACTTACCAGCTAAACACATTAGCGCCATACTGGGAACAGCAATCGGGAAATTCAGATAAAGATTCTGCAATTCTGATGACATCACTAATACGAGACAAATGTTAGTTATTGATAGTTCTTTATTGCACAATTTTAGCGTTAAAAATGATGTGTCATAGTAGTGTGGATGAGAATGTCTACTAGAGAGCATCTAAAGGTACAAAGTATACTAAGAGATCATTAAATGACGGATATTTATCATAGCACTAGTTATGTATTAGTGATGTTCTTGAAAGAACTATCGGTCTCGCAGCAATACGCATACATAATTATTAAAAAGACCCGTTCCCGATAAATTACAACAGGTTATCCACTGAGGGCCTGAGAGATTTCGCTTCAACCATGAGTCCAGAGAATTTTCTGCGCATGTAACTATTATATAATCTGCAATGTAGTTTTGATGGTTGAGCGTACCTAGGATTTAGTCATTACAAGAACTTAATCCTATCTAAAACAATGGATAACTTAGCGCGCCCGTAACTAAGAATTTTGTCTGTCTGTCTAACCAGTGTTACCCTTTCTTCTGATGTCAATCTGTTTCAAGCTCTACGAATGTTTTCATTGAACCTGCTTTTTCTATATCCTCTTCTAATGCGATCTTTTGCTAAACATATGTAGTTGGCCCCATTGTTTTGAAAGATCACGTGCTTGCTTTAAAAAGGTTTGAATAATGCCTCGAGCCAAAAACCTCACAATTCTTCTCCTTACCTTTTGTTCCAAAACCACTATAGCAATTGAGCAATAAACCTCAACGTTTTTATCACTGGTAAGCAACCACTAAAACTCATGAAAGCCACTTTCTTTAAAACAATTATCTTTCCGACCTTGAGCCTAGTCCTGAGCAGGATATATTATACTTTGAATCTAGTTTCCAAAGATATTTAACATAATTCAATTTTCCTGAGTGTTTAAGTACTGTACCTATAAATGCCAATCGTTGAGAGACAATCTTTCTGTATCTTGAGATTGCTCCGACTATAGAGCTTGTGAAGAAAGACACATTGTCCGTCTAAGTGAAATTTTGCCAATCTGCTATCTCAAGTTACTCAGCAATAAGGAAAATTTATAGTACCTTCGAATAATATTTAATCTTTATACTATAGGTGCTACTTATTTTTTGTTGGAAAAAGTCTCTATATTGTCTTGGTTTCATATATTTTTGAGTAATTTTTAATTGAACAACAAATAAGAACGGAAACAGAGTGAAAATTATGAGCGCATCACTCTATATCAGTACAACAAAACTAATAACATATCAACATAGCAATGATTTGAAATAACCCCTTAAACAATAGATCAAATAGCTTACCACAGACACCCAATGTTCATTAGTAAGTAACGTGCGAGAGAGCGAGAGAATTAAGACATCTCTCTGTCTAATATAATATATATTAGAGATATTTATATATTATATATTATAATATATAATATAATAACTATCTTATTTATTATATATTATATTATTTATATTATTTATTTTTAATCAAATAAAATATATCTATAATATAAATATATAATATATATAATATAGATATATAGATAGTATATGTACGGTATATAATTTATATATATTAATAATTATATAGTTCGTATACAGTTATATAGTATGATTATATGGCCATATAATTATATAATGAGTATATATAAATATACATATACTAATTGTTACGAGGGGATCTAGTGCAACGTAATCTCAGGAATCTGGATCACTGGACCAAGGATGATTTACTTTGAGGATGGAAGGGAATTGAGTCGACGAAAGGAAACTGGCTCCCACCACGAGAGAGAGAGAGAGAGAAAATATATGAAACCCTACGGCATAGAAGGATGAGAGAGGGGAATGTATATGACGCCGGTAGGGTTCTGTCAGTCCCACGCATATAAACAATATATATACCCGCCCGTGTCGACGTGGGAGAGAAAGAAAAAAGAAGAAGAGGGTAACGTCTCGAAGAGGAGAAGCTGAGTATGAGCTAGAGGCCGCCGAGAGTGTAGTGAAGTATCAATGAGAGGAGTGTGGAGAACACCACACAGCGACACAATACTTCATAAAACATATATACTTAACAAAAATAATACATTACTACAACTGCTGGCTTGGATAGAAAATTATATACTAGAGAAAAAGAAATGAGACCTAATTAATTAGTTTTATAGGAAATAAGTTAAGTTAAGTAAATAAAACAACGTTTATCTAAAATATGGCTAATTCGACGCTGGACGGGGAGCGATAAGTAACAAACACCTCGAACTTACCACGACACGCATCGATGATCTCGCGCGAGAAAGCCATAGCCAACAGAGTATAGCTTTAAATCACTCAAACAACACTCACATCATACATAGAATATCATGACCTCTAGCTGACGCCGGATAAAATAATACAGAAAAATATAAAATGTCGGATATCTCACCAAGAGAGAGAGAGTTCATCACAAATAAATAATAAATTACCCACTCGCAGTTACCCTTTCATTAAATGTAAGCATAAGACAAGAATGGCAGACTGATTTGCAATCGCAAAACAATAATAATTATCGGGTTAATAATGTCAAAACACACGTGTGTAACTATAGGGATATTCAAATTAATACAAAAAATATCAGAATCCCAAAATTATTATAACTACAGAACAAATTATATAATACTGAAATATAATAACGAATGAATTTTTTTTTTGGTCTTCAAGACAATTTGATGGAGAGGAGCTCTTTCAATTAAAACTTATAACAGTTATGTTAAATAGCCCACATGTATATATATATAATCGACACCTAATGAGAAATAACGAATATTACGGCAGCTTTAAAAAACGATGACGATTAGAGGTTAAACAAGTTACAGATTATTACTAACTTAAATTCACACGTTATAGGACCCTCCATCGGAAAAGCATCACATAACGGCAGAAAATTAAGACGAGCCCCCATTGCCGCGAGCATTCGAACTATAATATCAGGCAATTATGAGCCACAATTGAACAGACCTGGTGGTGAATAATAACCAATAAACAGACAGGACACGCGAGTCACGATAGAAATCGTCCCACAGGAAAGAGGAGTACAGGAAGAATTGATCACATGAGATCTTCGCAGCAACCGAGAAATAAAAACTCAAGCCCGGATCGATAACTCCGATCGGCTCCGAGATTTGATCCCGCAGAAAACGCAGTGTACAAAATCTAGAACGCAAGCTATAGTCCGAGCAATTGGAAAAATAAACAATTCGCAGTGAACAGAAATCAATGTAAACGTATAAAAGAACAGGTACAATAAAAAACACAATACCCTAATCTAGTGGGATCGTAAAATCGAATAATTGACGGTACAGATTAATTAATACCGAGTTTTGACAGCAGCAGAATACTTGGTGCTAACTGTACTAAAATTTTTATAATACAGATCTTCCAAACAATTGTTTACGTGCCGTTGTGTTTCCACGTAACCTAAAAAGAAGGTTCATAAGTATTGTAGGAAGAATAAAGAGAATCTGTCATGATATAGCTTCTATAGGAATATGCAATGCACATTTAAACTTACTTATTTTAGCTCTTGAGCTATTGTCCAACAACAGCCCTGGTCGTCCTCCTTGAGCCTTCCACTCGGTAGGCCCCGGCGGAGCGCACCATACATCATCTACTGAGACATCGCGAAGGCAAAGCAGCAATCTGAAGGGAAAAAAAATAAATGCAGAGAATTTACCCAATAACTACATATTATAATAACAATAATAGCTATCTATGAGAGATAATCTACTATAATATATAAGTTACCTATTATAGTATATATATAATATAGTTATATATTATTAATATACTATACAATATATCTATATTATATATTAAGCATACTTACTAAAATATATATCATACTCAATATATAATGCAGTGATACATATATAGTCACAGCATATATATATACTATAATGATATAATTATATCATAAGCTAACCTGCGCTATTAATATACAAAGGGTAATAATAGGGTAGTATAAAGAGTGGTGGTAAGAGTATAAAAGTGATAGTTATCCCTTATAGTATCAAGATAACTATATATATATGTATATACTCGAGATATAGGCATTAAATGCTATACCAATATAAGAATTTAATTGAAATAAGCATAGTAAAACAATTATGCAGCTTGTCCTCTTTTTCCCTGTAAAAACTTATCCAAGAGGACTACGAGAATAATGTTCGTTCACAGCGACGAACTAATAAATAATTTAAAACCTCAGACACTCTAGATTATTATTATACGAACGGATTTGAATACTTAAAAATTTTAGTGTAGCCAAAAAAATTATTTTTGTGTTCCTCTGCGCTGGCATGGCCCCCTGGCGACCCCTGATTAGCCACTGATAATATTACTAGATATAGATATTATAGCTATAATATATCTACTTATACGATACATATAGACTCATACCTATATATAACCTATATAGTACTATATACATATAAGTACAATACTATATAAATATATATACTAATATAAATAGGTGAGTTGATATATAAATAACTAAACAGAGTCACACTATACCACCTATACATTAGACCTATATATATATACTATATATATATCCAGATATTATAATAATAGCAGTCTGACAATGGCCAATATAATGTACTAATAAAAAAGGAAAAAATGCGGTAGTGATGTAGAGCCGATAGTCACTCGGTATCAGCATAGCGCCATTTTCTAGTATCAGTATTGGTTAATATGGCGATACTCTTACTGTTCGGGTGACAATATGAGAACTTCTTAGATTCAATTAATAAATGCAACAGCATTTAAAATAAGGGAGGTCAGCTTTTTGGCCCTAGGGCCAAAAAGCTGTAACCCGATACCACTAAGAATGGATCTCCGACGTACCCGGTGAATCCACTTCTAAAGTCTGCATTTAAATTATATAGACTTGCTCGGCGCAACCAATAATAAAAAGATTGCGACAGATATTGGAAACACGCTTTATCAACCTGCAACAGCCACTGATAGCTGACGATGGCTATGCTCCAAGCACAGATTGTAAGCTAACCACGAAGAAGAAGAGATAAGAGACATAACACATAGACCTTGCTGCACAACGTTCATGGCAGTCTGGCTTGAAATGTCATTGAGACATACATACAATATCCACTCTTCAACAGAATCACACCAAGGAACCTCATGATAAAACGAAGAGACAGTCATCTCACCGCGTGCAAAAGATAATTCAACCATTTGCAATCTTGAAAGAGGAATGAGCTCTAACAAAAACAGGGAGATGCTGCGCTACCAGAATGAGAATCTCTTTCACTATGAGGCTCGGCGCAGCCAAAAAGGGCCAAAGTTTCCCATTAATTATCAAATGCTTGCAAGCAAATATTTATCACCCCCCTCAATCATCGATAGCCCAGCTTTTTAGTGTATGGTGGGAGTAAACTAGAGGTCTACCGAAATTCGTCCGGCCGAAAATGTAAAATTTTTTCACCGTTTGCGGTTTCCGAGCCGAAACCGGAAATACATATCAAGTGAAAAGTTTGTTGAAGGATTTATTTTACTAACCTAGACTCATCTTTAACAAAATATAGTAGCCTGTGTAGCATTCCAACACATGCTCCATTTTGCATGAGCATGCTTAGCCTTTGGTAACTGATGTAAGTATTGACGAAGCCCAGGGAGCCTTTGTTGAACTTGGCATGATCATGTTTGGTGATTGGTTCATTGGCATGACTGGCACAGTTTCAGTCATGTGGCTTCTACTTTTATTCTAATATTCCTAATTCTCACTCGAAAGGGGTCCGGTCGTGCACAAGTACTGCGAGACTGGCCTAACAAGCTGTTGTACAGTACTTAACTTCCCTGCTCTGAAACGTGACATTGCAATTGTTGTACCTAGATCTTAATTTGGTTTTTCTTGCGTCCATCCACGATTGCCAACTTGTGTTCACGCCAAATCTTTTTCTTGTTTACAAAGAAACTCGAGCCCATCTCCCATTCATTGTCGATTTCATTAGCATGTTTTGGTGATTGTTCTATTAGCTTGACTCGGACAATCTCGATAGGCCCATGTGTCTACGTCCTCTATCTAAGTTCTGAAGTTATTCTATTACATACTACATAAATTTGAATTCATTTTTGGGCAAGTAGTTCAAAATTGATAGGAAATAAATAATATATGCAATGGAGTACACAGTATTTCCAACCGCTGGAAGCCAGTGACCAGTTTAAAGAAAATAACTGACTCTCGTTTGAATATGTAGCTGTCCATATTATATATCTGTAGTAAATGAAATCTGATCGGCCTTAACCCGAATACTGCTGATCTCAAGTTACTTATGATTGCGTAAAACAACTCGCTACACAATGAGAGACGAAAATTGAGTGGTGTGTTCAAGATGACAATAAGTTTTATTGAATCCCAGCCTCTTCAATTGATTGGTGAGGCCTATTAGAGCGAGTCAAATTTAATAGCGTTCCTGATAAAATCTGTATTTGGGTCATTGATATAAAAATCTTTTCGGATAGAAATTTCCTCAAGACCACATGTTCACCAACTTGAATCTGTCGCATATTTGGGGGTCCCTGTTCTAGAAAATACAGGTCTCTCTCTCCCTTTTACTATCCAAAATTTTTATTTCAGATATGCTCTTCGTGATATTTCCAATAGCTTATGAAAGAGTGTGTGTATTAAAATGTTTAGTGTACTTACCTATGTCGACACTTCCAATGGTCATATCAGACTATAACCAGCTTTCATTTCATTGAAATAAAAATCTTTTACAAATGATGGCATTCTAAAACAATTTTGTAAAATAATTTGAAAATCTGCAATCATAATAATACAAATCTTTATCAAAATTCTGTTAAATATCTTAGATATATATATATATATATATAATATTAAAAATAAATATATTAATATATATACTAAGCTAGGTATATAGAGATATATATATATAATATTTATATATAATATATATATTATATATATATATATCTATATATATATATATAATATAAATATATATATATAATATATATATATATAATATATAATCATATATATATAGTAAAATCTCAGAACATGTGTGCCGCATCTAAAAATTATATCTAATGCGCTTGAAAAATAATAGTAAATGACAAAGAACTAGTAAGTTATGAAACACATTATTTCACAATATCATTCTCTTTTCCACTATGCGGTTACGAAATCTATTAAAGTACGATGCACGAGATTGGTCTCGCGTTGTATTGTCAAAAACAGCGCAAAAGATGAGAATAAATCTGCCACCAAAAGTAAGGAAGTTTCCTAATTCTGAAGCTAAGCTCGCTAACTTCCAGTGCGTATGCACCGAGAATTAAGCAACATCGCTCAAACAGCAAAAATAGCCACAAACCAAGATGTGGCTGGTAGTCCTTTGTTTGAGATATTTTCATTCTAAGTAATAGCTTAAATCACATTCTTAGAAATTGATAAAACTCTATCAGCAATAAGTTGTCAATTTTGGATTTTTCAATTTTCCTGATGTATCTCTTATATTTTTTTCCATTAACTTAGTTAACAAAAAATACGCTTTCAAAATATTGTAACAAGCAACAGGGAAAATTTTAAAGACACGCTTTTCAATTAATCATAGCCATACAACACAAATGAAAAAATAGGATAACAGTTTATACATGAAAAATAGCAAAATGTAAAGATTATACGTTTAGAGTTAAGGACGATTGCATCAGAGGGTTGGGTTTTTTCTGGGTCAAGGCGTTTGGCAATGAGTGGG